>WURT03293639.1:0-25054 GCA_009936505.3 Holothuria glaberrima
TTGCAGAATAACAGGTCAGTGTTTAACCAATCAGAATGCAGGATTCTTAATAACGGATGGCTAGAGGTGGTAGAATATAAAATAGTTGATAATTACGGTACAAAATAATAAATATATTGCTTCAGTTGGAAAACGGCAGTCCTTCCATCACACAAATGTCACGTTTTTTACAGGGCCATTGGAAAGAAAACCCAGGGTTAAATGAGAATCGGGCTTGAAGCAGGAGAAAGGATGGTTGGACTAATTAAAAGTAAGAACCTATAGACTTAATATGTCTCTGACATGCTTAAACACTGGAGGTGCATGTCAAGAACATGTGATAAACATGGTCACAAGATAAAGTGTAGACGGATAAGAGTAGCTTGTCAAAAACGTATCTTTCGACCAGATGTTCAGATTTTCCGTACACTCTAAAAACAAAAGAATGAAATTCACTCCAAAAAGAGTGAAATAAGGGACCACTCCTAAGGAAGAGTAAATTTCACCTGGAATGGAGTGAAAATTCACTCCAAATAGAGCGATATTTCATTCCATGTGTATGCAGTGTCACTCTATATGGAGTGAGTTTTCACTCCAATCTGGGTGAAATTCACTCTTCCTTAGGAGGGGTCCCTTACTTCACTCTTTTTGGAGTGAATTTCACTTTTTTGTTTTTAGAGTGTAAATTAAAGTGCACCTGAAGTCTAAAATTTAAAAAACAATATGTAACAAAGCTTGAAATATGCATCAAAATGGACCAACTTATATCTTCACAGAACAGTCTTGACTTGAGATATAAAGTGTTGAACCTTATTCACTCAATTTAAAATGGACGATTGCGCAATATTGGGTGATATCATTCTTATACTACTCAGATGACATCATATGACTTTACTTGCTTTGCTTACTCTTTTTCGAAAGCCATCAGCTCCAAAATGATAACTGTCTTACAGTTACAACCTGTATACATGCTGTGCAAGGGAATAGTAAATATCCCAAGATCATATAAACATCTTTATTTCAAAAGGAAACAAAAGAATGTGAGTTGTACAACAAGGACATTACAAATTATTGCTCAATCGACTATGTCAAATTTAAATGAGTGAATTTCAACGTTTTATATCCCAGCGACGAATTAATCTATGAAAATGGGAGTTGAAAGAATGTAATTCAAGTCCAACCTCCAAAGTATATATTCTTGTAATTCTAGACTTTAGGTTCACTTCAATACTTCTGTATGGCATACGGGTTCCTTTCATTAATCATACACACGTAACCTTATTCCTAAGACCTCTATTTAGTAAAACTCGCGTTTTACTAAGAAAAACCTCTATGGCCTTGGTTCTTAATTCAAATTTCCAATTACCCGGTTCGATGGTTTCATATTTCGACAATGATAAGTTTGATTTGACAGAAAGAAAATTCCATCTTTCAAATGATGCTGGTAGGTATATTGTTTCCATTTGACGTCCTGTTGGAATTTGCTTTAAATCGTACATCTAACCTGCATGTCACATACCTACGTAGCAGGCTGTACTGCAAATTCTTTGTTCAGTCATAAGCTGAGGAGCTGAGCAAATAGAGGCCGTTCCGCGGGGAAGCATGTCACATGCCAGTCATGGCAGAACAACCGATGTTGTAGTAAGCTGAATGATCAATTAAGTGTGCCGATATATAGATCTTTGAGTCCACACTGCAAAAATCGTTACAAACTTTTGTAGAATTACAGAACAAAACCTAAAGAAATACAAAGAGGAAACGGAAAAGTGCTGTCAATTCTTAGAACCAAATTGACAGCCTTTTTTCCGTTTTCTTTGTGTATATCTTTATTTTTTGTTCTGTTAATCTACAGAATTTTTTAGAGTGTGGAGTCATTCCAAGGCAAGAATTTTATGCTCCTTATTCTTTCTCTTACCCGCAAGTTACATGACTATTAAAAATATTTATAACAATTAAAATCGACACAAAAATAATATCAAAATATTACTTTGGCACGTGAAATTTATAACCAAAAGTAAGTTTGTCAGAAGTAACACCTTTAGGAAACATTGAGAGCTTTCATCTACAGATTTTACCATATAAGACCGGGGCGTGTTCCATCATTTATAGCCGCTATGAAATAAACGAACTACAGATAGTATGAACGCAGTCACCTGTTTATCAACATTTTCCCCAAGAGTACAAAATGTACTCCCTCTCTTCGGACAACTCTTTCTCCTCTCATAGATTACTTAGACAAATAAGTATTTTTGACAAAAATCGTCGTAATTTTTTACATGCATGGGTCATTGACCCCTCCCCAGGTCAGGAACCTATTGTAATTGATGACAAATGAATTATCTCTGAGGGTGAGGTATCTTCGTCCATCAGAATAAATTATGAAGAAAAATTCGATAAGATCTTTTTAGCTTTGGCCCTGGTTAAATTTAATCAGGCAATTTTTAGAGATTGTATATGATTTTGCAAAAAGACAATAACTTCGTAAGTGAATTATCATTATGATCCCTGGGTAGAGGTCACGACCGTACGTAGTACAACACAATGAATAAAGACACATCACCTATACATGGATGCGTTATTCTAGAATTTTGCTGGTTTAAAGCTTTTAGTCATAATTTACCCACTTTCAGTCAGATTTAAAGCCAGATATGCATCACCCCAAGTATGACTTTTTACCTGAAGGTACGCAAAAGTCTTAGTTGGTGACTACTCTTTGATTGCCATCAGAGTTACAGAATTCAAAAGATGCAGAACAGCTCATATAACACCGTTCGCACAGAGAATGTTTTGATAATACATGGGTTTTTTATCCTAACCACGATGTGGCCTTGAGCAGGGGCGGGGCTTACAACCAAGTAAAAATCATACTTGGGGTAATGCAAATCCCTCTTTAAGCAGCAAATTTGAGAGAAATTGACGCAAATGTGGATCTCTATTTGATTTAAACTTTGAGTAAGTTTCCTTGCGACTTCTTTGGGGTCATATTTCCTGAAGTGATTTCGTCACTCTGCCCCGTTGGGCCATCATATGGTTCTCTACCAACCTCGAATCTTAAAGACAGACACTCATCACCCGAAAATATATTTTAGTGTGGATTGTCAAAATTCTCAGTTGGTGACTGTTCTTTGAATGTCATCAAAGTTTGAAAATTCAAAAGATGCAGAGTAATTCACATTACGCACAATGTTGAGAGAGTGTTGGATTACACATTATAGCTTTGCATGCTCACCAGGACATGGCCTTAGGCAATGAAATTGGTTTGTGCATGCACAAGGAGGAGATGATACAGTTATAGGAGGGGCTAGAAGAAACTAGTTTGAAGAATTGATACTGTCTGGGATGAAGAGAATTGCCATTTAAACCCTGCTGCGAGACTTCTAATGAAAAGTAGAAAAGGGAAGGGATAGCACACTAGAGCAACTCCCACAGAGCAATTGCTGAGTCATCTTGGAGGAATGAGATGCATGCAGTAATGTTTAATGCATATTCACAACATGAATACGTATAGCCATAAGTAATAGATTGTCATGAATTTATATAAACGACACTAGTGATGAATATGTGCATGAGCCGAAATTTACAAAATGACAAATATTAACGGTTACCTAGACAGCTCTACCGATTTGGCAACACGCTTTAAATCTTTCATAGTGAGTACCCCCGGTTGACCTTTCTTTGCCTTCAAGATGTCGGAATGAATCATCACGTGCTTGTAAATCTTCCAATAGGCGACAATCATTGTCACAGTGGGCAAGAAAAAGAAGCCAACCGCAAGAACAGCATCCTTAGTACGTTCATTTATGGGATTGGTTAAATTACCGGTGCTATCAGAACATGAGTGATAAACCGGATCATAGCCTAGATGGTCCACACTGAAGGACACTGGTAGCATTACAATCATGGCGGGAACAAACCACAGTAGGAAAATCCATACAATAATCAAGAACTTGTTCTGGAAAATTCGAGTATAGCATGCTAGTGATTGCGTCATCAATATACACCGGATCACAGCTAATGATGCTAAATTGTATAAACTAACACCAATAGAGGTGTACGTCACAGTGGCAGCCACTGTGCAAATAAACGTAGACTTGAAGGGCCAGGTGTTTGGACTAACGAGAGCTATGATGTTAGCTGGTGTACAAAGACAAGTCAAAAAGTCAGCTACGGCCAGATTGACGACGAAGGTATTTGTGACGTCACGAAGACGATGCGAGACTACGACTGCCAAGATAACAAGACCGTTACCGAAGACTCCAAGGAAGAAAACGACTGACAAAATACTAGCAACAAATATTCTTTGTGGATAACTATCAAAGTGAAATTCACCTGAGCTGTTAAATCCCATTGTTCAAGCGTTGTTACCAGACACCACAGTTCCGATCAATCGTCCTTCATAAATGTCCTCACTTATTACATCACATATCACAAACCGTTTGTGGAGTTTCCTTCCAATTACTAACTAGACACTTCTTGCACTACTACACTTGTCCAATCGATAACATCCGCACCGTGCTAGTTATATACATACATATTTGCTAGTAATTTTGCCTAGACACTTCTCACATTTATATTTCTTCTGTAAATTTGTCGAATCGACTTTTAAGCCTAGCCTGAATATTACACCTGATCCTGTATGTAGTTCCCTGTTTGTGCACTAACCACAGGCGAACAAGCTGAAAGGCGATTGTATCCACGCAAAAGACAACATCGGCAGGATATATGATACTTATTGATGTAAGTGGTGAGCGTTCACGGTATGAAAAATAACTAGTGAGTTCAATGATATATATTTAGATTTTAAAGAGTGCCTGCAAACGTGTTTTACCAATCTTACATATTAGCCTACTTAACTTTGAAGGAAACTGTGGCACTGTTGAGCAGTCCACACGCCAGACGAGGTACGGTACTGAAAGAGGAGAAATATATTTAAGGGAGCGTGATATGTTAAAAGACATTAAGCCGTGGGTAATTTGAACATTTCTTGGACGTCCAGCTCCTCCCTCTCGCTCCCTCTCGCTCCCTCTCCCTCCCTTCCCCTCCCTCCAACTTGGCTATGGTTCTTCTGTTTGGTACGCCATTCATGCTGTTGTCAACGTTTTTACCTGATTGGATAACTGTTATGGAATTTGATCATTTGGCGTGGTTGCTTATTGTCGATACTGTTGACAAAATTCCATGTTGCTAAATCTCCAACATTATGTTTGCAAGGTCCTACCTTTCACCATGCGCCTCCAGCAGAGTCCTCTCCCAAAGGGAGTCACTGGATTGCAAATTATGTTCCCTGTGTAGCATAGTACTACACTACATAGGTATATATTTTACTGGTTCACATGACAGCATGGCACTTCACAGGTCGTTGTCATTTCGAAGGCCCTATAGCAGTAGTTGCTCCCAGTAGACTATGATTTAGGTAGACAGGGCCGTACATAGTACCGCTCTTGGAAGGGATTGTGAGTGCGCCCTCAGTAATTTGGGGATTTATTTAGTTCATTATTTTGGAACAAATCTCCCATTACAAATGGCAGGATAAAAGTGCGTAGGCCTACGGGATTTTGCTCTACGTATCATCAGTAAAGGCATTTACTTGCTTGAGTGTTGGACTGTAGGGCTTTCCCATAAATGAACTTACGGAGAAGCTGCCCTCACCAGTTCATTTCACGACCACATAGCCTGTTACATATTATATAACACCTTATTGATTCCTCTACATCTGATTGGAGGATTGGTGGTCACGTGTCATGGGTTATTTCGCACTATTGCACGGTCGATCGTGGTAAGTCTATGATAACATACGGTTTTTGGCCCTCTCTGCTCATTGCATAAATTTTTGACCAAAATCTGGCATATTTAGGGAGAAAGGTGATATATAAAACAAATAATGTTTTTCATTCTTGTGATAGTATGAATAATTTCATTCGTTGAAAGATAAACGTTGTATTTAACTCGGCTTTACCTCGTTGAATAGAACGTTCAATATTTCGACTCATGAAATTATTCATACTATCACACTCATAAACTTTCATTATTTGTATACTGTTCAATACTCTTTAGTTGTAATGGTAACTATACATCATTGTTTAAGTACGCCTATAGGTCCACTATACATACAATAAGGAGCAGACAAAATGATTTTCAGAGCTTTTGAAATTGCAGTTAAAAGTTGCTTCTCGGGACGGGCGAAATGGGCGAGACGTTCCCCATCTGCACAGCCACTGATGTTGTACACTGCTTGCCCACCCTCATTTCTACTAATAACCTACCATAGAACCATTGGAATACCGATTTATTCGAATAACACCGGTACAAAAATAAATTCATTGCGATGGAATAGAAATCTCGTTCTACCGGGATATCAAAACAGTGTACCAACATTTTTTAAAATACCGGAATTCCGGTTATTCAAAGTATAACGATATCAGAGGGTACCATATCCCTTTGGTTTGGAAGGTCAAGGGTTCATTGTGTCACAGTAGTATTTATGGCTATGCCGTGCGCGTGTGCTGTAGATACAGTTTCTGCGTGTGTGTTTTGTCCTTCAGTGCATGGCAATTTCACTTGCGTGACGTCACATGGAACCCCTCTGTACCTAGGCCCTTACCAAACAGAAGTCCCAGGTGAACGGATTTCAGTGTACACGTGTGCCCATCTTCACGTGTACTATGCCGGTTATGTGGGTGAATAACTTTAGCACAGGCTGTTTTGCATCTGCGAAGCGTAGATAGGCTATTGTACTATTGTACTCTGCAATGGCTCCCCACGAAATGTAGTCCTACATTATAAGCCCTTTACAACATTAGTCCCACTGAATCGAATATCGATACATTCGTCCCGGAGTATTACCGATAATGTGAATGACACGTAGGCCGACGGTAGGCCTACTGTTGTCAGGGAGGTGATATTACTAGAGCTCCTCGATTCTACTGTATGTGAGAAAGGCAGATACTGGTTATTTACCTTTACTATAGCATACTCGGTAATGTGTCTACATGCAGGATTACTATAGGCTAACTACCGGACTATTCACTGAGATTCAAGCATTACACAACTTAAACTTGTTGCTAAAGTTTTGACTACAGGTTTGTGAGGGAAAAGCTGCAAATGTACAAGTGGGCCTATTCTAGTCTTGTTCAAGAATACTCAGCACTTTGCGTCCCACACATTGGCTGCGAATCATAAGTACCAGTGCGCCCTCTATTACTCTACTATTGAACTCGCCTCTAGTTCTAGATAGGAAGAGTTCAATAGTAGAGCAATGGAGGGCGCACTGGTAAGTATAATTCTCAGCCGATGTGTACATGTGGGGGCCCCGAAAACGTTCCTGATTGACACCTCTCCCTTCTACATCATGCCAGGCAATGGTCCAGTGAACCGTTCATTGCCTTAGATTGGGACGAGGCTACATTCCGAGAAAAAGAGATTCAAACGGAGGGAAGAAAAAAAAAATAATAATAATCATATGCCGGCTAGTAAGTTCGTCTTTTGGAGTAAGGCTAGACTCTAGTTCACTTTGCGTGGTGTGGGCAAAAGGCAGTATTTCTTTTCCCTCTCAAAACTTAAAAGAGGGCGATGTATTCCAGCAGGGGCGCCCTTTTTTCACAAGGGCCACGGCCTTCAAAGTTACGTGATCCTGAATATCAAGTCGGGTAACGCACTATGAGTAAAAGCGTCCAGGACAGAAATAGCTCTATTGTTTTTAATAAGTAGAAAAGGGTGTTTAGACCTTTGCTTTTTTCAATATAACGTTAGGCACGTGTTCCTTGTTGATCGTTCAAGAAGGACGTGGGCTTTTATAGCAAATGTGTCACTTTAATGATTTCGCCAAATTTTACGTCTGGAAATACTGATAATACCGGTATCACCGGTACTTGCAGCGGTATACCTGTATTGATTTTCTGTGATACCGCCGGACCCTATTCTATGGGTGCCCCCCCCCCGGACCAATTTTCTTGAAACTTAATGCTTCATAGAGCACATAGCAAGTACAATTCAGGACAACGGAAATTCAGGCAGACGATATCCGTTGTGATGCATTGTAAATTTTATTGTATGTAATATGAGTTTCCTTCGATTTTTCTGATTGAAGGTTATTGTAACTGGCTTTTTTCCGGAACAGAATCAGATTTGCTTTCGGGCCATGAACCCAAGAACGGAGGCCCGCCTTTTTTGATTCGCTATTTTGTATTCTTCGCAGCACCACTGAATGTTATAAACATTGCAAAACATCAGGGTCGTCATGGCACCCAGACAACGTTTTGAAGGAGAGAGGTAACATGGTCGAGATTTCCCAAGGGGCGAAATAGGTTAAACCAGCTGTAATGGCGCCTATTTTCAAACACATTCTTGGAAAGATAATTTTTTCCAAGGAAGCGCCGTCCCCCTACGTTCTTCCTGGCTACGGGCCGGGCGACAATGCTATTCAGTCCCTTATGGAGATGATATGTTGTTCCGCCCTAGACCAGGTTTTGTTACACAGAGTCTGCAGAGATACCGTAAATGCAAGGTATGCGTTACACCGCTACCACCAAATCATTTCCCCAATCCCCTGGCTTGTTATTCATGGGTACAGGAGGCAGAGGGGCTGGAGCAATTTCCAGTAAAAATGCGGGGCGCTAACGAATACTTCCGTTCCTTACTTTTCATTCATAATTTAGCCCCTATGTGTAATTAACCGATTTTTTCAGTAATGGTCTTCAAAAACTGCACATGAAATAGGGTATCAAATTTCACAGAGGGCAGCTCAATATCCAAACATTTCGCCAGTAGAAGGGGTACCCCCTTACCTTAGATACCCAGCCAGGACGGGGAATTGAAACCCTTAATGCCTCCGCCAAAGTAAAGAACAGCTTTCCTACACCTATGGTATGATCAATTAAATTCTTTCTTTGAATGATATTGTTGCCGTCGTGAGCTCAGTGACAGAACTGCCCTTAGCCAAGTTGGCCAGGGGCAGCTCCTCTCTAGGAAAATTTCCATCCGTACGGAGCATTCAAAAGTACCATACTTTTATGCATTTTAGCTTACCCCCCCCCCCACTAAAAACCATTTTCCTCCTCGGAGGTTGCCAAATAACCCTTCATTGCCTTGTCTAACTACGAGACTAGACAGATCCGGTGTTTCTTGAAGCGAGCCAATATCGGTAACTTCCTACCGAAATACCGAGATATCGACACATACCGACAGAGGCTAGCTAGACAATCAAAAATCGGGAAAGCAGTATAAAAACTAAATAAGCTAAACATTTGGTTAAGTTTCGGCTCACTTATAAGTCACGGCTCTAGTAATGTCAACATTTTCTGTTGAAATGTTTGTGTCGCACACATCACATGAAAACCTAGAAAAATTGTTTTTTCAGCGTCGTGGCGCTTGTGAACAAGGACTTGCCAGATTTGTTTCCAATAAAATTGAGATAAGTGGTTCTCATAAGTATTTCTTTCAAAACATTATTTTGAATGAAAAAGTAACTTTTAGTCGTAAGATTGCTTTATTTCTTGTTCTTTATTAGTTGTTTGTGCAATGTAAATAGGCTAAGTGATGTTAGGCCTAATATGTACCCTAACCAATGAATTGTGTTTTATTTCCTGACCTGCCTAAAAGTTACTGGTAGAGTGGCTCAAATTTTTAAAGCGGTGTTAAATAACATTATGACGTTAGGATAACCTCTGTACCGTGCATGCGCCACAGCATGGACGGTTGGATTGCTTTAAGCTTTTAGGCACAATATTGACTGTGCTTTACGTCTTGAGAAGGAAATGGTAGTATATTTGCAGGGACGTGGCTAAGGCCTGATTACTGGGGTCGTAGGGGCTGAAATACCAACTGGATGGGTTCTGAAGTCATACGTTCCAATTGCCCCAGTACATATCGTCCAATAATAATTTTAGCTTGACTAAAATTTAGTAAGAAATCTTACCTCTTGAATTTGGCCGCGCCGTAAAGCGGTACTTAAATTTATCGAAAAAGGAATTAGGAAAACCTTTGAAAATATATTCAAAACACCATTTTTACTCTTTTCTATTGTAGCAAACCAAATAAGGCAGGCCCATTAAACGAGTCGCTCTGGACGAACTGCACTGCACGAGAGGAATGGTCATGCTTCACCCAGTCTCCCTCCCCCTCCACTAGGTTCCAAAGGGCCCTTCCTTTTGGTTCTATATGTGTGGTTTTATTGCTGAATTTGCGCCCCCAGCTCTTACTTTTCCAACTTTTTCGTCCCCCTTATAAGAGCAGCCAAGGGGTGAATCAAAGGTATATTCCAGTGGATTTTCACAAGGGTCTCATGTGAACGAGAAAAAAAATTCCAGTTCATGCCCTCCAAACCTTATAGCAATACTCTTTTTTCTAACCCGAGATATTTAATATTAACTCAATTCCGTAAACAATTTCAGTGTTCAAGACGATGAATGTTTTCAGGATTTTTTTTGGTTAACATAGAAGAATATTCTCTGGGAGAGCCTACATATCATTGGAAAGAGAAAAGATGGAAGATCTGACTGGACATAATTTTTTTTAATTATTACATAATGTATGCAAATTAGACGACGTAATAGTATTTTTTATTTTTTTAAATATGCAAATAAGATGACGTTATAAGGTTTTTATATTTTATGGTGCAGAGGATTGTTAGTCATAGTTTCTTCTTTCATTTCCTACCAAATTTGAGGAAATTGGAGCTAAAATGAGGAAGATATGCTCATTTTAGTCTTTGTTTACTTTTGAATGGCATGCCCACTGTACACACAGTACACACAGACTGTATGCTTCAGTGCACAGTGCAGAGGGAAATGAAGGTGTTTGCCCAAAATTGACGCATTTTTTTTTTTTTTGAAAAAAGCACTTGTTAACATTTCTCAACCTCCAGCGGCGTAACGATAAGCCTGGGGGCCCCCGGCTCCTGGAACCAAAGGGCCCCCTATCAGTAGTTCCAGTGGCGCCGCCACAGGTTGGCGATTGGGGGCACACTATAGAAGATGATGCTTTAAGCCCGCCCTAGATACATTTGACCAGAAGGTCGGTGTAAATTGTGCTTTTTTGAGAAATTTTTGTAAACTTAAGCTTGAGGCTTAGATGCAAAATGCAGGTATCTTAGGCAAATCTTTCAGTTAACTACATGCATAGAAATTATCATTATTTGGTGATATTTTAGCGGTGGCATGACACTCGTTATAAAAAAATGTTTAACGACAAATGCATACTGCAAATGTTAATGTATATACTACTCATGTCATAACATTGCTCTAAGATTCTCTACTGATGCGGGGTCCCTGAAGAGGTCAGAGTTTCACATTTTTCCGGAAAAGTATTTTGGTTACAATAACGTATTGTTGCCCCAATAATAGTTATAACATATGGAGTGTGTACCGTGATAAATGCCCGCGAAGAGGTACGAAATTTTGCACTGAAAATCGTCCCCATACAAAATTTGCGTGTATACACGCAAATGTCTATAGACTTTGCACTGAGACACTTTGAATTTCTATCAGCCAATTAAAGGCGAGTCTTCCCCCGAATTCCACCACTTTGAATTCTTGTAATGCCCTGCTCCTCCATAATGACTCCCATGCACAGGAACAACCTACGTGATTGCATAGAACCCTCACCTTTGAATAATGCAAATATGTTTGAGACTATATTGAAACACTGTCATGTGGTGAGGCTGCATGCGCGCGGAGCGCGCGAAAAACTTGATACTTAATTGCTGATATGTCCAAAGGACTCAATTCTCATTTCCATTCCTGAAGCAAGGAATATTGTGGGTACAATCCCAAGTTCTTAGACCTTGAATTTACCAAGCCTGCCTTTTTTTCTGTGCATCAGTGTAGTGGGGCCCAATTTTTGAAATTATACTTGAAATATCTCTAAAATCCCTACCCCTACCATTTATTTCATCTCAAATGGTGTTTTTTAGGTTCCAAGGTATCCAGAGTAGCCTGGCCTTTTTCTGAGTGCCCGAAAATATTTTCTTTTAGTTTTGAGGGGTTTCCAGCATTTTTTACGAATTTTTGCATATTTTTGAATGTAAACAAATACTTCATGATATTTGTGAAAAATCTCACCCCCCTCCCAAATGGTGGAATTTGAAAGATCTATTTGTTGGCTTTACTTTGGTGGTAAAATGAAGGCTGTTGGATGTTGTATGACAAAGTGAGAATTTTTTTAAAATGTCTCCATTGGCAAATGCCGTTTTCCAGTTTACGGGAAAGGGAGACTACTTATTTTTGTCAAACAGTACCTCCAGTTGAAATTTGATGCTGTTGGATTGTTTGAATATCTTTCAACGTAGATTAAGCATAAATCTAGTCCATATGCAGGGTATAGCAAACAAAGTTGCTAAATATTCCCTACAGCGGTGTCAATATCATAAAGAAATACGATGCTATGTCAAATTAATGTTCGCGATGACATCACAGGTTTCCCATAATGCAATTTACCTTGAGAAAAAATTGCATTTCTTTGAAAATTAGTATATTCCAAACGTTACAAGCTATTGAGATGCGGTTTTCACCTCCTAAAAGAGAAAAAATTCTGCATTTTGTGAAGTCATTGATTTTTGCCTCTGGCAAATCCCTTTAAATGGGATCAGAGTTAATAAGGACCAAACCCTCACGTAACATCAAAGAAGGTACATCTAGTGGCCGAGGGTTCTCCCAAAAATGGAACCCTCTCTGCGATTTTGCGGATTCTGATGGCATTGGGCTCATAATCAAGGCAATGGAAGGGTTTTAACATTTTTAACAGCAGTAAGTTCCAAAAACAGCAAAAGTGAAGTGGTTGACCTTCACTTTGCTCCACGTCTGACCCTGGTTAGGCCACTTACTTTTACTAATCCACTTGAGGGCTCATGATAAAGAGGGTAGAGTGCCTGGAAATTTCAGTATTCAGTTTAATCGAAGCCTACAGCTTTGATTAGAGCGAAGGAGTTGTTCAGTTTATGACGTGAATTTGGGCCTTCTTTAATGGTTCGGGGTATGAATTTTTAAGTGTGATACTTACTTATCGATTTGAACACGATTAGTACAAACATACCAGCATGCTTTATCTGCCACGTAGTTACTTTTGAAATGGATCTCATATGAATTATCAGTCCGTTCTAGGCTTTGTTATTCCGGAAGTTTGAGCTGGCATTTCCGGTAAAAACGGCCAGTGGGTAGTACTCTGGCCCCAACCCCTGGGCATGAGCCACTGCTCGGCTTAAAGTTTGCGTCGGGTCAGTCTTCATTTCACTTTTCATATACATAGTTTTAGCAGACAGACTCTGCTCCGTAATGAGAGCTTTTCATAACCAAACAGCAACCTCACAACGAGAACAAGAAGCAGGGAGCATTAAAATAGCACAGGGTTATAAGGCCTTTTCGTGTAAGTGGGCTAGCCTAAAGCCTGAGAAACATGCTTTTTTGCATTTAACACAATAGGTTCCTACTGAGCACCGGCTTAAGAGGAAGCAGCACGTACATTAGAATTAACTCTGTATATTCCCCGACTTAATTCCAAGAATAGTAACTTTGCATCATGTATAGTTTCGTACCGCAACTTTCAGTCTATATATCAGTGTCATGGGAGGATTTCTAACTTGGTTGCTGGCTTAGTCATTCATCTCCCCCCGAATTTTGACATTTTCAGAGGTAAAAATAGGATATTTTAAAGACAAACCGTCATCCACCCCAAAGCACATTTTTAGTGTGGGGTATCAAAATTCTCAGTTGGTGACTGCTCTTTGATTGACATCAAAGTTTGAAAATTCAAAAGATGCAGAGTAACTCACATTCCACACAATGCAGAGAGAGTGCATGGATTACACATTATGGCCTTGTATGCTGTATCTTTATACAGTTATTGGAGGAGCTACAAGTAGCGTAGTTGGGAGATTTGGAACTGACTGGGATGATGAGAATTGACCTTTAAACACCTTCAACATGAATATTATTAGGGGTTATGGTCCCAACTTCCCTACCCACAACGGTGTAGACGGCCTTCGGTAGGCCCTATATACCTTACACGTCATATTGAGTTTTGCCTATAATATGACCTATTATCGACGGACAGTAGCGTTACTGGGGTGATAGAAGTGGGGTAGGATGAAAATAAGGTAAATGTACCGACAGCATATAGTAAATGTACCGACAATTTGTCAAAGGGTTACCACGTTACAAGTCACCACGCACTCGTGCCCCCCCCCTCCACCCCAAATCTTGCATTATTTTCCCATATCTTCGTCGGTAGTTCATAAAGCTACAAAATACCAATAACCAGGGGCGTCGAGGATTAGTTGATTTTGGAAGTGGGGGATATCTGGCCTAAAACTTTTCTCTTATCGTTTCGATATTTCGATGTTTCGACATTTCGATACTTCCATATTTGGGCTTTTTTGGTTCGATGGACAAGGCATACACAGGTAGGCTTATATTGTACAGCTGTTGCTGTTTACAGTGACACCCATTTGCACAAGTCGTGTAGCAAACAACGTGCATAATGGCTGACATCAGCTTTCGGAATGGAAGGATGGACAGGGATCGCTTAATCAGATCTCATTTTAATCAAGGGTATGTATACAAGGAGATCGTGGCCATTCTATTTACCCGTCATAATATTTATCTGTCAGGCAATTTAAGCGGATACTTCGAGCACATGGAATTTATCGAAGAAAACACCTCTACAGGTATGATACAGCAACTTCCAAGAAATTTCACGTAGGCCTATCTTTCAAGTGAGAGATATCCGGTATGGAACGCCAAAAGGGACGTCCATTCAGATATTCTGTCGTCTGTGCAGGTATTTCGCCATCTGTCCAGGAATTTTTAAGGCCTTTTTTTTCAGAAATATTGCATCCTAGAAATGTATTTCGTGGTCAAAAATAACGTTTTGTCGTTATTTTTATGTATTTGAAGGCATCAAAGTACTTCCGAAGTCAAAATAATCGATACGGCGAAATACGTGTGACCTTTTTGGAGCACCCCCATCTCCGAACGGGTTTCCATTAACATGCCGTCCTCAAGTATTTTGCCTTATCAAGTATTTCGTCGTTTCCAGGTACATCGATGAATTCATTATAGAGTGATGAATATGCACGACATTAGAGGGCATAACTGGAACATTTGGCAAAAAATCAACCTAATATTACAAATTTCCGTATATTAAAAGGGCTCATTGAGTTGATATCGATTATTTTTGTGATGAGTATGAAGGACATCATTGCATGACAATACTTCTAATTAGCCTCATTTCTCATGTTTCACTTCCTTTAGTTACCGAAAATGTGAGAAATTGCAGTTTTTGTGGACAGGGGTTGCATATGATTACTACCTAATGGTAAAAAGTGTCTGGTCACAAATTTGTAATAACTGATTTTAATCATTAATTACCCTATCAATGCCATTTCAGTTGTGAGTCAGATGTGCAAAAATTCTTATTTTGATCATTTACCGTCAAGATGTGATTAAATCTTAACAACTGTGAAAAAAATATGAATTTTGTGAACCAACTCAACAAGCCCATTAAGATTTTTTTTTTGGCCTTAGAACGGTTAAAGCAATGTTGGCCTACAAGGTTGGGCAAAACGGTGAACCAATATTGTAATCACCTCATCACAAGTCATGTTCATCGAGCCGGTATAGATGTCTGGTTGTGCCCTTCCCCAGTCCGACAGACATAAGCTTTGCCTATGCCGCTCCAGTCACCCACTTTTCCCATGGAGCAGGTAAGATTCGGACACAGTTTGGGATCAGTATAGGGATTACAGAACGTTCGGAAATATTATGAAGCACTCCCAAAGGGGTGGGCTCTTGAAGGTATTTAAAAATTGTGGGCATAAAAATGGTGCATTTAATCTTCTTCTTATTACATGAAGCAGGCTCTAAATAGACCACAACCCTACATTTTCACACTCTTTTAAGTAATGTCTGGCTTCGAAGACCAATAGAAGGCCATATTGTTGATGCTAGGGGCTTCAGGAGGGTCGAGGGGTAGATCATGGGCGATGGTGAGGGATGCTGAGGCTTTGGAACAACGATTCCACCGAGCTGCCACGTACAGAAGAACAATGAAAAAAGTAACAATCAATGTTGGTGCACGAGTAGCGCGCGGAGCAAAATATGACATTTTTTTGTGATTTTACAGGTAAGATTGCATACACAAATTCTCCATCTACACATAAAATAAGTGACATGAGTAGTAGCAAAATAAGGAAATATGTTCAATGAGGTACTCCCATATCAGCCCTCCGCTACGCCTATAGAGCATGAAGAATCAAAACTTCCCGTTGCCCATAGGGGTTCCCCGGAATCCAACGGCGGGTCTTTTTTTTCTTTCTTTCTTAATAATTGGTTCTGGTTCTGGTTCTTTTGAGAAGCAATTTACTCCCTTGACATGCGATCAACTGAAGCTGCAGAGGTTACTTTATGCGTACCAAACACATACAGTACATTACAAGAAGATGAGTACACTAACACATGAAAAAAACACTATCTTGTTCTATATCTGTGCACTGTGCACTAACATTTCCAGCTACAGTTATTCGCACGTCCCGCCCTAGTATAGACACTGCTATGCTTTGTGAAAAATGACCGGATTCAGAATTGGCACAGAACTGGGGTCACTGGAATCGGAATTGTCTCTGAATTGAAGGGGATTGGGCTCGGAATTGGCAAGGAATGGTGGCCACTGGAATCGGAACTAGCTCGGAATCAACTTAGGTGGACTCGATGACAGCACTGCGGAAAATGTCATTGCCCTGATTATGATGTAATGGTTTTAAAGACCCACGGAACCCGGAAAGTCGCACATTCGCTTTTACAGATTGTCTCCGTGAGTGAACGACCTCCAAGGACCATGTAGAGACATCTTTGGTGCCCTCAAGAGTGGGTATGGGACATGGTACCCAATTATTTTGAACATTCTTCCGTTACGATCATTTCGTTACTTTGTCAACGACCACAACTTTGACTGTTATTTTGGGTTGTGAATCATGGTCCACCAGTTTAATAAATTGGTTGGTAGGTAGGGCCCGGGATTTCTTGCAATTTTCAATTTTAGCACAGAATTTCCTAAGAATGCACTTTTTAGCGTTCATTTGTCTGAACTTTTGTTGTTTCCCAGAACGCTGTATTTGTTACATTTAGGCCCATTCTCCTGGACAGCTAGTATAGTCTGTGCACTGCGGAGGCAAATACCATCATACGACGTGTCGTTGTTAGGCATCTCATAAAGAAATTTGCTGTTCTTAACTTTATTCTTTGAAATAACTCCTGACATTCCCGTAATCCCCTCTCCTGTTAGTTCATTTTAAAATTGTAAAACTTGACTCAATCACGTACTGGTTGTTGAGCCAAGTCGCAAACCTAGTGCCACTTTCTAAGTTAAAAACCCGACACCAAAATGGGAAGATCAACTCTCTCTACTTCGGCCCCGCTACCATCTCCCAGGGCCGTCACTCGCAAATTAAATGTCAACTCCCAGTTTTCTTTCACCTTTACGGACTGGTTGTCCAAAACGGAAGTGGAAAGAGTCGCTTCTTGCGTCATCAGCTATAGACAGACCTAAGTGACTGACCTCCTCCCCTCCTACATGAGCTTTTATGACAAAAAATATCTTCTGAAGTTGGACTGTTTTCCTTGACATAGATTTCTAGCGAAAAACATAATCATAAATTTCCACAATCCACCCATTTTGGAGCTAAAATTTGTCCCAACCTTAACCCACAACAGGGGTGGCTCTAAGAAATTTCGTTTGGGGAGCAAAATCAAGTCCGTACACAGGGAGGTCCGGACGACCCCACCCCCTTCACCCGGCAATATCAATGATCCGCTCCGGATAATACAGCAGGAGTATGGTTATTATTATGTATTACAGGTATGCCCCATATAGTTTTCAAAAGCTCTTCAAAAACCATCTCAGGCAGTCAGTCATGATCTATCTTTAAAAATAATTTCAGCCAAATCAGGCGATCAGCTAATCGCTACTTCATAAGGGCGGAGAAAAAAGACAGGGGAAACAGGCAAAGCGGATTGATCCATTTGTATAAAAAGAGCTCCGCCTTTAAATATTTTGTTGTTTCTTTCATGGTGTGGCAATAGGTTTCAGCTTTGCCAAGAAGCCATAAAATATTGGTTTTCTGGAATGTTTTATTTAAATAACGAAAATTCCAAGCATGTTGACAGCTGAAAACGAAGAAATGATAGCACTTTTTTTTAATTTCAGAACTGTTCCGAAACATAATTTTTCAAAGGGGAAGGGGAATTTCCTCTAACTCAGAACGACAAGTCATCCCCTATACAAATTGGCCAGTTAGACGTCTCACTACAGCTTTGACTGACTGTTTGGTGTGTTCATTTTAAATCAGCGGAAACGGTGTACTTTAAAACATAGATGGAAAACGTTTTGCTCATAATGGGCCACTTGGCAGTCATAAGAACAAACAAGCAACTAGCAAAAAGCGGGCGAAGCGCGCCGAAAAAACATTGTTTTGAAGGCACTTTATTTTTTTAAATCATCGCATTGTAAAGTTATTCAGTTCTTTAATTTTAAACCCACTCAGGGAGGGTCTAACACATGAAATCCACCGGAACTGATACGGAGGGAACGAAATGAGTCTCGCTTAGTTTTCCATGAGTTTGGTTTATGTGTAAAGACATGCTTACAATGCAAGCCATGATTGTGCAACCGGTGAGGTGTAGTGCCAGACGCGGCTATTAGCCTGTACCGGAGAAATGGTTCAGTAGATAAAATCATAATAAATTGAATTTCAAGCGTAACTTAAATAACATTCACGAATTGCTTCGCGGGCCGGACCAAATGGTCTCACGGGCCGGAGGTTCCCAACCCTTGGTTTAAAGCATCCTGGCAACTCGGTTAAACTTCCCGGTAAAACACTTTTGCCCCTCCTATTCAGCTAGTTACTCTGTGCGCTGCTTAACTGTATTAAATCCAACGCTGGTTGGTCGTAACTTCACAACTTTCAACCAAGTCATGTTTGAACAAACACTGATACAGCTTCGAATTCAAAAATTTTCGCATTTTAAATTAATCATCACACACGCCTTGCATGTACGGCTTCAGAGGACTAATGAGCGACTTTCGCGATCATCGTTAGTCTTAACTAAGCTTCAGTGATTTTACCAAATAAACGTTTCCATATTCACCTTTTTGGAAACTTAGAAAAGTTGGACCTATGAAAATAGAATAAAACAAATGCCATGGACCAACTCACAACTTACGTTCCGGCAATGGTCTTACTGTCTTAGGAGACATTTTAGCAAAAGTAATTTCTTAGCACTCTACGTGCCAACTGACCCTGTATAAACAGTGTGACATTCATTTTATCATTTTTCTTTGTAAAAAACTGAAATCCTCCTTTAGAGAAGCTATATAAATACGAGCCTGAAAAACTGAAATCATGACGACTCAAATAACATTAATTTACGTAACCAGGGGTCGAATGACCCAGTGAACTTAGGTCGAATCTTGAAATAATGACAAACTATACACTAGAAAATTATGGAGAATTTTGCATTAGTAATATATACAACTTCATAAATAATGTCATATTCGAAGGATACGGATGATTTCGTCTAAATTTAGAAACACTTTTTATTTAAACCATCTCGAATTACATGGTTTTTTTTCTTGAAGATTCTGAAGACCATGCTTTGCAATTTTTTTGTTTTGTTTTTTTTGGGGGGGCAAGTGCACCCGTGCCCCTATGGCGAGCCGCTAATGACCCACAAAATTATAACATCACTACCATTTGGCTAAAGTCTTGGGAAGGTATCTACTCCCTTTCAGTTAGTCTACAAACCTGGACAAAATTGTTGGGGCATGTTTTGGTCTGTAAGATATTTTCAGAATGTCTTCCCTTCCCCTTCCCTCAATGTGGAGAAGACTTAGCGCGCGCTATTTTCTGAAGCACCTTACGTGGCATTAACCTTCAAAACAACATTAATGAGGCCGGAGTACGAGGAGTCGGTGTCCCGGATAAATTTTTCCAGGGTGACCCGAGTCCCTGTACAAAGGTATAAGAGAAGATCTAGTAAATGAATAATCGAGAAAGTTTGGTAACAGCAAGATAGAAGAGAGAAGTTCAGGTTCGGGCACTGCTTAAGTTACTTTATTTGGTAAAGAGTAAAATGAGGTGCTTTAATTGCTTCAAGAAAAAAAAGGAAAAAATTGAAAAGGAAAGTATGCAGAGTGTGCACGTTAGTACTTGAGACACCACGAGTAGGTGTCAAAGTAATTAGCTAGTGAGTGATCTCTTGCGCACTGACGGAAGAAGGTGAAAAGCCAGTTTTTTTTTCTCTCCAGTAAGTATGTAAATAAAATTTGCATTAACGGTTCCCAGACGAATATGAAATTATAACAAATTGCGGTTTGAATATTTGTATAAATAGACAATCGCACAAGCGCACACGGACAAGCAAACTGATGGCGCTATTACTTTTCATCAAAGATCCCGTGAAGGTTAATCGAAAACGGTTACCTCCTATTGACTTCCTGTGTAAAGGTCAATGACAATGAAACGGTTTATCATTCCAATGAACTTCAAAAGCGTAATTAAAATACAATCAAAATAGGATAAATCGCTTTAGTTCCGTGTTTCGTTGCAAGGAAAAAAAAAGATATGCATTACTATTACAGGTTTTCTTCATATGGAGTGCCGTAATTTGCCACGGTAATACTGGTGATTGAAGATGCATTCAAACAGAGTTGTAACACTCCCATTCCGGACTCTCATCAGGCTCAATTCCGGACTCCTAGTGCTTGTTTTACTTGACTCTGAATTGCTTCGGAATGGACAAAAGCCAGCCTGGGGCTTTGTTAACATCCGAGTCCGGACTCGAGTCCGTTTTTCGCCGGACTAGGGATTGGCCCGGAATGGGCTCAGCTGGTCTCGGAATCGGAGCCAATTCCAGTCAGGTCAACAAAAATGAAAGTTTCATTAATGTGCCGAGGCAACAAGTAAACGCTTACATACCGTCAACTAAATTACAGGGTCAGGAGAGCATGAAATTGAACTGAAAAGTGCCCGAAATCACCACACGCGTAGTTGTAAACAGTACAAAAACCTTTTTGTAAGAGGGTGCATTGTCAAATGGCCAGACTCTGAATTGATCCGGAATTGGAATACCTGGAATCGGAATTGGCTCGGAATGGTGGCCACTTGAATCAGAATTGGACTGGAATCGGATCAGGTGGACTTGGTTACATCTCTGGCAAAGCCGGACTCGGAATCCTAGCCTAATACATTAATGGTCACACACAGTCATCTAATTACAGGATGGGCCAGACTATGAAATAATCTCCTAAAAGTGAGGCTTTACAGTTACCCGTACTTCACTGAAAATAGTTATGCATAAAAACAACTTGGATTACTCCCTATAATCCCTATATTGTCAAATGGCCGGACTGGGAATTGGGCCGGAATCGGGGACACTGGAATCAGAATTAGATCAGAATCGGAAGGTACTGGCTGGGAATTGGCCCAGAATGGGTGCAGTATTGGAATGGGAACTGGCTCGATATTGTTATAGTATTAAATACACCGTTTTACATAATTGTGTTAGAGCGCCACATATATTTTGATGACCTCATAACCGTGTTCATCTCTCAGAGGTGAATAGATTAGATGTTAAGGAATGTCTAGAAGATTTGTTCATGGTTTAACTGCCTATTGGCTTCTAGTTAAGTCTCATTCTCCTCCTATTCCTTTTGGGAGTAGTTTCAGGTATTCGCCTGCAATGCCGGGAGACAGCTCTTAGGACTAACTTCAGAAGCATTGTGTCTTGTCGTACATGAAAAGATCGTCGACCAACTACCAACGACAATCCGGCGCATGTAAAGCCTTAATTTCGACGTATTATGAGTGTTATTTTCTGTCATAGGTTTAAGGGAGATGTATTATGAGTGTTATTTCACCCGTCCCTTTGTCAAATTTATGATGGTATTCACATACAAACAGCGCTTGTCATTGCACCTATGACAAGAGTTTGAAGAGCTGGGCACTGTTTGTTATCACTGTGCTTTCAGTGAATCACCTAGCAATTCGGAACAGTTAACCGCTATTCGCATTTGAAAGGGATAATCCCCTCTTAAGATTTCATAGAAAAACTATCCTTGCCTTGAAAATGTGTCATATCCTTGGAAAAGTTAGTCCAGTGTGTCAGAGGAGGATCCAGGATTTTACAAAGTGAAGGGGGGGGGCTAATTACGTGAGGGAAAAGTTTGTAAAGAGGGTCAAATGTATGGAGCCTCGATGGGGACGGGGAGGGAAAAGTTGAATAAGACACTGTTAAATGGTGCTTCCTGTAGTGATAGATTTGGCACCGTATCAAAAAAGAGAATGATGACCAAAGGGCGAGGGGCTGAAGCCGTAAAATCCCCCTCTAGATCCTCTCCGGAGCGTAATTCGGTCCCAAGAAGCCCATTACGCTCGTCAAGGAACCTACAATAAGTCGCCTGCTGTTTATGGACACCAGCGAGATTTTTTTTCGCTAATAGAACAATAATTACTTTTGTACCATGAATTTTGGCGGTAGCCGAGTCGTTTACTGATACAGCTCTGGTCCGTAAACTTAAAAGATTATCTCTATACGAAAGCCTGTGTTCACTACTGAGGACGCTATTGCTAATCGTAATTTTTTTCTGGGAATAGTTGTTACAACATGGGCACGAACGTCGCGGGATGGGGAAGGATAACATATACCGTAATTTCCCATTTTTGGAAATACGTCCGACTTAATAAAACATTTTAACAAAGTGAAATATGCCCCAATGGCTTGCCATACCCACACGCCATCCAATTGTACAAAAGAGGTTGTAACTTGGCTGTTAAGCACTAACGTCAGTTAATCTCTACAGGGGATGGGTGTTCGTTTTACCAGGGAGTCGTATAACAACCCCCTGGATTTACCTACCTCGTTTTTGTTCATGTTTTATGTTTAATGTATTCATTGTCATGAAGCAACAGGCTATATTCGACGACCCTAAGCCACACTTGTAGTGGATGAACACCGGTAAAAATTAATTACTTACTCTTTTCGACTGGTACTTAGAGAATAACGAGGCAGTGGTAGTCACTCTGATGTGTTTGGTCTTTCCCCCTTCACTTTCAAGTCAAATGCTCTACCTTTTCCATTTTCAACATCGAAAAAATCTCCAAGTTTTCCTGGACAATCCGCTAGCCGTACGGTGTCTTCAGGCTGCATAGCGTTATTATCTGGTGATGGAACGCCCCACTCCGCAGGCCCCTGTCACTTTCAGCATTTCTGAAAATAGGCACAGAATAGTCGGGTAAGGTAAGGATGCAGTCTACCCCCTCATCTCCAGGACTCTGTCAAAACCATTTCCCGAGCAGACTTTTAAGAAAATATGGGACAATTTTAGTAAAGGCCCTTCTCTGCCAAAAACCGCTCAGCTCCCTGAAAAATGTCTAGTACGGCTATGTTTCTAAAAAGAATAAAGACCCCTTCACTCACTATAAATCCTCCTATGAAGAATCCTAAGCAGAGCTCATGGAGTAGCTTAAAATCCTATATTCTTCTGCAAAAGGAGTTGACAAAATAAAAACTTTCTCATTTAAGTACTTTCTAAAACATGAGATATGAAATTTGCAATGTTTCAATGCCACTTAATAACCCTAGTAATGGTCACTTCCGGCAATCTCAGAGGCAATTTTTGTGAAATTTTTCTCTGCACGATCCTCGTCAATCGGTGATGGTAGTTCCGGGGCATGCCGTATTTGCTCCTCCATCACTCACCCCTGAATACAGCACTGGGTAAGCCCTTGGTAGGAGTGACGCAGGGGTACATTTTAAGGGGTGGATATGAACAGTGCAAACTGTTAGTTTAAACAATGACACTTTATGCTGTGTGTCAATTCATGGGGGTGGGGGGAGTACTCAGGGACGACAAGGAATTACTCAAAACTGTCTAGTTTTTGCTTCGCCTCTGATCTAATTCTGCATTGAAGCGTCAGTGAGCAATCTATTCTTTAATTTCGAAAATGTCTGCACTTTCGTGTGTTCTTGAGATCCACGAGAATCACACCCTTGGCCAGACAAGGTACTGCATGAAAGGAGGAGATGGCTTCGGGGAGAGTGAGATAAATTATATTTTTAGCGGGCGAAATGTGCAAACATGTAGTAAGGCAATAGCAACATAAAATTTTTAAAGGGGGACGAAACTTTCCTGACACCCCACCTGGCTTCGAGCTTGATAGGTGGTACATGAAAAGAGGCATACATGTCTGTGGTTTCCGAACGTGATCTTTTGAAAAATTGGGGTGCATCGCACCCTTCGCTCAGTTAAGATCGTTAACCTGGGACTGAACCGTTAACAGGAAGCTTACATTTTCTTGAGACGAGGTCGCCCTGGTGTAAAGACAGCTACAAACTCTCATTTACACATCAGAGCCGTTCATACAGCTCTATGGCACATAAAGAAATACTGCCCTCTGCAGGAGCGTTGAATACGAGTTTCAAAGAGGGGTCACAATTTGGGGATAGGAGAAAATAGATCGCACTTTACTTATCACAATTTATGCTAACAAACTTCTAGAATGTGTATCAAGTTCTTGAATATTGAAAGATCTGTACTGAAAATTTCGACTTCCTCGATCCTTTTCGTCCGCATTCATATTTTGCTTTCAGAGCGTTTTGTAAAATCAGGTGTGGTTACTCTTATCGAATGCCGATTGATCCCATTGTGTGCAAAGTCCTAGTTGAACCTTCTTTGAGTTCTTACATGTAAGTGTAATGCCTTCTTCTGGCAGTCTAAAAATTCCCAACACCGCAAGTTTGCACGATGGCATTATGAATGCCCTAACTGACCTACAACTGAACCGGGCATGGGCGTGGATCATGGGGGGACGGGGGACGTGTCCCCCTCACTTTTTGGAAGGGGGGGACATCGCCAAAAAGTCCCCCCCCACTTTTTCAAAAATGATCAAAACTAAAACTGCAGAGGTGGCGCAAGGATTTGCCCGACAGGGTGGATGGGTTCCCCGACATGTGGGCTGGGCCGGCTGGGCCCGAATTTCCGGTGACTTTTTTTTTTTTGCTTTTTTGCGCTTCAGTTCTTGGAGACCGAG
>WURT03293860.1:0-25043 GCA_009936505.3 Holothuria glaberrima
TATATAAAACCAGACCCACCTTTGGTTTCCTGAGAATTTTACTTCTATACACTATGAGATAGATTGACTATTCATACGCTATATATATTTTATCCCGATATATCATAACTTTGGTCACGTCACTGAGTTCTGGAGAGTCGACCATTTTTTCTAATTCTATTTTACGAATACCTTGTATACCTCTGATCCTGACCCTATATCTCTATCACCCTATAATAAAGTTGTCTTGTTAATCAAATTTCTCTTAACTAAATATTATCAAAGTACAGGAGATAAATCTCTAATTCTTCAGAGGGATTTAAGGTCTGAAATTGATCAAATGAGGCATTTAAGGTTTGTTATCGTATTGGCGTGCGTGTCATTTGATGTGAGAAACTTTATTTCACAGGCAGGTGATAAAAGTAGGGTATTCTCTTTTACATAAGCCATGATTATGGAAGCGGGTGACTGCCGAAGCTGATCTTTTTTATCAGCCAAAGTTCGAGAAGAAACTTAAAGAGCAAGCCATTTGGAGCTTGTACCAACGTTACCAAGGGCACACATCTTCGTTTGTTAAGGAGAGATACCATTTGCTTTGAATTATGCAAGTCATGTACGTGTAGAAGTTACATTATTACAGTATTATTTTCAGAAATATTAGCAAGGTTGAGATTTATCAACTCCATCTAGATTGTCTCAAGGGCCTTATTGATTTAGACATCCTGTATAATGAGTTTTAAAACGTTTATTTAAATTGATTAATGCACGATGAAGTCCTTAGCTTTTTTGACTATGCACGTAAGTTTTCACTTCAGCTTATTGCATTTCTACGATTGCAAGTTTCAAACAAATACTGCATAAAATATAAAAGTTAACAAAATGAAAAAAATTTGAAGAACATATATTTTTATGTGTTTCAAGAAAAGTTTGTCATTAAATCTTTCTTGTTAAATAACCAGTTCGGAACTTCTCTTATCCGCCAGCAATCTAATCACACTTATCACCATATTTTAAACACTACCACGAGATTATGTGGCAATAAACTTGTCAATTATGAATTTGCCTATTTCACTGAGAGACCTCTTTAGAAACCACGTACATCAAATACCAAAGTGACTGTTTGCTTCTACTCTGCATATCCAAGTAATGAAAGTACTATATGTTCTTTATACTTTATTGAAGCATCTATGTTCCCCGTATACACTAAAATGCTTTTAAAGAATTGCTGTTTTTTAATTTTCTGCTCATCCAGAAGAATTCTTCTCAGCTGGCAAAAATACGTTTTTTCACAGGGTCACGCATTAAACGTACAAATACGTGTAAGTTGTACTTTAGTCTTCAGGTACATGCTTTAGACCTGCTTAACCCGGCCAAGGGCTGAAGACTGACTATCAACTTTAAGACTGAAGAAAAAGTAACTCTGAAAACTCAAGTCCTTAGTGAAGTGGAATAAAAGCAAGTTACTTGCAAGAATAAACATTTTGGGAATACATTCTGTTGGGGATTAATAGATCCTCTTAATATAAGTTAGGGTGAAAATAGGCTGGTGTTAGGCTAGGATTGATAAATGGGAAGAAATTGCATCTAACAGTATTTTTTCACAGATCCACGATTTCTTGACCACGTGACCTCTATATGATCTTAAGCCTAGATACTGGTCGGCCTGGACCGAAATTGCTATGGTCGCACTGTATAGCATCGGTTATTTACAAAATGATATTTTCCTGTGTATTTATCTTGATTGCAAGGTGCCTGGAAGTACCCTTTATCAGTGTCTTATTTTAAAGTTTTCCCCGACCCCTCCCTCTCTGCCATCATAAATTTGACTTTCAAAGGTTCAAACTTTGCATCCCGCAGGTACTCCCCCTCCCTTCTGTAGTGTTAAATCCTGGACCCGCCCGGTATATAGTGGTTTGTTAAAAAGTTTGGTCGGATAGAATAAACTACTTAATCAAAATTGATATAATGATAACGTGTGAGCCTAAACGAACAAAGAGCCTGCTTAATTACATGGATAGATTGACTCCGACCATATCTATTAGAAAAGCTAGCTTCTTCAATTAAAAATGTTTCTGTAAAACTCTTAAGGTGGTTTTATGTATAGATTCTCTAACATCATCAACTTACAGCTCATTTCCTTACATTCTCTTACCCTCGTAGCAAGTTAATGTGCAGGAACGTCATGCATGCAATTATTACTAAGGAACTTCTTAGGCTCTTCATCCTAACAGAAAAGTAACAAATGACACTAAATTGACCAGTAATCTTTTCAACCTTTTACTTTTTCAGGCTCACGTTGGTCTCAGATCTCGTCGTGCTTACTTCTACTGTTCGGTCACAGAAGCATCAGATTTTTTTTATTTTATTACATTAAAATGAGATAATGGTTCTATTAATTCCTGAAACAGTTTTGAGTAGTTAGACCTCCAAAATGAATTAAAGAAATTTTAAAGGTAACCATATTATCTGCAAGGTGTAAGTGAGCTTGTGATATTACTGCAGACTGACAAATCGAAAATGGCAGTGTCCTTATGAATTATTATAAAAGCGATATCTTGGCAACCAAAGGATATAAGAAAATGCAGTTGTACTTGTTTTAGAATTTTCCTCTACTTATTTTTGTGGAAAATCTGAACCTTTCCATCTCCTCTTCATTGATTCAGTAAATCCCATTTTGGAAGATGAAGTAACCAAAATCTATTACAATTACAAATGGCCACTGCCCACTACGCTATCGCGTATTTGCTCTTCTTGAGAAATTCATTTCTATCTATCTTAACCTCAGGAGATTTTCTACTGTTTAAGATTCTAAGTTGTGCAGTATGTTCTCCTTCATTTGTATCACCTGTTCGTATCCTCATTAAAGGTAAAGGTGACAATAATTAAACCAACCTTGAGATACATTTACATGCACACCTGATTCCCTTTAGAAAGATTCATGAAGTGAATTTTTAAATTTCCTTTTAGAAATAAGAAAGGTTTACTTCTGTGGTAAACTAACCTAAGTAACCTAAGTTATTTAAGCCAAATAGTAAGCCTACTTGGGTTTTGAACTTTACATTTCCTCATTTCGTTATGTAAGTTCATAGGCGTAGGAAGCTGTTCAAGACTGGGGAGCTGAACCTTGTTTCGGATTGCCGTCCTGGGGGAGGGGTCTGAGGGGAAATTAGACCTTTGTAAAATTTATTGATAGTTGAGGGTCCTTAGATGCAATCTGGGGCATCAATTTAGACAAATTCTAAGGTAAATTGCTGAAATATATTTATTAGTTTTCTTAGCCCCTTGAAAATTTTTTGATATTTTTGTGGGCCCTTAGATGAAATTTCGTGCACTATTTTGGACAAATTATAAGGTACATTACTGCAAATTTTTGAAATTTCTTAGCCCTTTTGAAAATTTTTTGATTTTTGAGGATCCTTAGATGCAATCTGGTGCATTATTTTGGACAAATTCTAAGATAAATTACTGCAAATTTTATACATTTCTTACAGAAGAGACGAATAACGGGTTTTCGGGCTTGGAAAGTGGGGGGCTAAAGCATACTTCGGCCCCCCACAAATTTCGCTGGGGGCTGTCCCCCCAGTCCCCCCCCCCCGCTTCCTACGCCCTTGCTTTCCTGGTTTAACAAGCATAGAAACGTTTTAAGGAAATATCAATTTGAAAACTGTGTGGTAATTTTTGTTTAGGATATTACAAACTGCATTTGTCATTAAATGGATAAAGGAAATTTTGTTATTTTGGACTAATCAATGAGATTCCGTCGTTCGATAGTAAAACCCACAGAGAGAACAAATGAATGTGTAATTATCTTCCACCCATTTTTCTGTTTTCAGGTTTTCCTAGGGTGTATTGTACATAACTGTAACTATCTATCAATCACTTTTCAAGGTTTGAACACAAAAAGACAATTTTTTCTCAATTTTTTTTGTCACATACGTTTCTCTTAACTCTTCGTTTCACTTTTTTGTCACGAGATGTCTCTTCAACAAAAGAATCCTGTACTTAGAAGATGGAGCTTTCTTGGGAATGATGGTAAAACTTGTGTGTCATACAAATATCTTAAGTCGGCATATTCACCATAAAATTCATGCCAACGTTAAGAGAAACATGTTTACTACTTTTGAACGTGTAGACATAATAATAACCATCATTTCTTGTAAGAATGTTTCAGAAGTGCCTCCCCATTAGGGCAATAGACCAGCAGCAAATTTTCTTTTCGAACAGCTAACAAACAACTGTGGTCTATTGCTACCAAGCTCCCAAGTTTTTTGCATCCTTGACAATTATAAACACTGTGAACAGGACCGTTTTCACGGGGGTGCATTTCAGGGGAATACCCCCCAAAAATATTTCTGCCCCCAGATGAAAATTGAAACTTCATAATAATTAACGTAGGCGCCAGCACCAGGGGCATGGGGCGCGCCCCCACCCATCGAAAAATTCTGAAAATTTTAAAATGATCCCAAAAGGGGTGTAAGCTATATATTTATGAAGGTGGTAGGGTGAGGCGTGTTTCGACCAAATCATGGATCTATTTAATTATTTGCTATCACAAATATTTCTAAAGCTATCAGAATTTTCGCAAATCCTACGCAAACTGTCAAAATTTTCGCGCGCGCTTCAAACCTTACCACAATGTTGTTCTAACTGTCAATATCTTCCGATAGCAACTCCCACAGAAGCACAGGTGCAAAAGACCAAATCTGTTCACAAATTACCAGGTGAAGGACTGCTTTTTAAGTGGCATGTAGGTTTGTTCGGCAATTGCAAGTGTCTCGATGCAGATTCTGAATGCAGGTTTTGTCATGGAAATCTTATAAAATGGAAGATTTCGGCGCGCTACGCCCGCATGCCACACAGTTTGTAACCCATATCATGATCATTATGAAGGTAATAATAAGTGGCACCAGAACTATTCCGATCACATTTTCATAAGACAGAGCCAACCATCTGCACGGGCCTTGCATCAGTATGGTATCTTTCAATCTAATTTTTAGCATAATGTGGAAGGTTGGAAAAAATCAAAGGGGAGGGGTGTCGGGAGGGGGACACCCCTCCCCTAGACCCCTCCCCAGGCCCGCAATTACACGACGTACTACATGGCAACCCGTTTGAAAAATCCTGTCTTCGCCACTGTAAGCATTATGTCATTGCCCCGTTTTATAAAATTGATTCAGAGCTTCCAGAAGCCCTATACAGGTGTCTGCTAGTCTTAGATGACCGTTTAATGCAAAATGAAGCAAAGGGGAATTAGGGTAATAGTCAAAGAATGTTTCTGTGGACTCCGCCCACGTATTTTGGTGTAAAAAGCCATCCCGAATAGAAGGCAGTACAGTTGCCAAAACAAGGAATATCAGTACCTACACATTTTCCTAACAACTTTGAAAAGTATCCACCATTGTCTGAGATATCATACGTAAAAGATTCTCATTATTTTTCCTTTGTTGACCCCAAATCACATCTGCCCTCCACAAAAGACAGTAAATGCATTATCTCATTATAAAACAGTATAGAAATTACTTCAATAGCTAGCCATCATTCCTACCTTGAAATATCGTATTCATAATGTAAGTGGCACAAACACACGCTTATTCACTTTCACATACCCACACCCTACAGCCTGGCTGCATAGGTTTACCATGCATTCGGTACGGAATCATACCGCTATCACTACCCCAGGAAAAAAAATAAACCGGCTGAAGCAATCTTTTTAATCTCATAAGGGCCTAAAAGAACACAGACTAAGAAATCTTTTTGAATATACGCCAACTCCACACCTTTGGACTTGAAGGGAATAAAATCCGCAAAATAACCGAACATTTCTGTTTTAGTGATTTACAGATTCGTTAACTTTCGAATTAGAGCTAACCAGAACAAGAGCAGTTGATTCTTAAGAAACTTCGTTGTCAAGTGTTTTAACAACTTATTCTGTTGGATATATTTTACTGTGTTCATCCGTTCAAAGTAATGGTCTAAATTACAAAATACAACACGTCCGTCATATATGACCACGCAATCACATTTTCAAAGCAATCAACTTTAAGGAAAAGAAATATGTAACCAAACTTTGTTTGGCCGAAGTTATTCATATACAGGCTAGTAACAGAAACATACGAAATGTTTATAACAAAACAGTTGTTGCAAAACCCTAGTGCATACAAACGAAAACAGAAAAATAACAACCTAGAAAATTTTGTAAAGTATACTAATCTGTAAACTCTGAAATATACAGAACAACTAAAATGATCCAGAAATTGTCAAAAACCATGACAGTGTTCGACTGGTTTAAAGAATTAATAGACAATCCTGCAACATCGTTCGTTTGCCTGCTTGTACAGGACTATTGTTTACCTATTATGAAGAAACTATGTTTTGAGCAACTGATTAATGCCAAACTCAACGCGGAATATTGATATAGCTATCTTATCTCCATTCTTGTAATGTATATGGAGATGAGATATTGTTCTTTATCAAATATCTGATATGTGAAGCTGCTTGGGTAAGGGTACCTGAATGTCTGCATGTGCGAGTTTTTGAGCACACAAGCGTATCCCTAACTCCTTATTAACCGAAAGTCCAATAAAATTCAAACTTGGCGGATAGCTACCTCTCTATAAAAACTTGATCTTGTGTAATTGCTGTTGTCAAAGTTCAAAGGTCACATTGGCAAAAGCAGAGTTTTGGCCTTTGTTTACCCATAACTTTGTTGAGAAAAACACATCAAAACCACATTATTTCCTGAAAACCATAAGAGAAATCTTTCACCACGGGCAGTGCCTTCTACAAGGTTGCTTAGCTGCAATGTCAAAGGTTAATGTGCCGGTCAAAAGTGAACTGTACAAAAATTTTCCAAAACAGTGTGTCATCAATTCCTCCTAATCTATATCCGATCACTATCAAATCTGGTGGATAGATACCTGAAAGCAAGGGCGTTATTTGTCGTCTGAAATTGGGTGAGCCTAAGCGGAAGACCAAATGACGACGAAGGCGGCTCGGATGCACGAAGCTATTTATCAAAGCCGTTGGGTCAGGGAGCCCACCTTAGGTCCCCTGGTGGGGGTCCATATGGTAAGGCCTAAGGACGCCCTGAGGTAATTGAAAAATTAAAACCATTAGAATGAAGCGTTTGGCTACGGGTATTTTAAAACTCATCGGATGTGCACTGAACAGATTAGACCAATCACGATTCACCATACAAAAAAAAAATCCTTTACCATAATAACAAGTAAATGATGAAAAGAGGTTTGAGAGTGATTACTATGATGATAAAAGGGTTTGCGGGAAAACAAAACACGCAAGATGTTCTATAGGAAGTAATTACGAACAATATTTAAAACGGGTGCGCCTAAAAGGGTGCAGCCGAAAACACTATTTTATTGAAGTCCATTTTTTTCTTTTTTAATGCAATTGTCATATAGTCAAATATGTTTCCCAAAGATGGGCAAATTTGCCAAAATATGAGACAAATGTGTAGACTTTAACAATGCTTCCAGCAGATGACGTATTAAAATTGTGGAGACACAATTGAAATACGTTATTTTAACGTTTATTGCCAGTCGTTTTACGGAAAAATGGTGATTAAAGCTTGGACATCGGCGGAAACACACCTCACTTCAAAGCATGTGTTAACAATGGTCTTTGTATTGGGATTACCTGGAAAAGACAGGAGGGGATCACAATTAGAAGGGTGTAGTCTACAGAGATTTAACAATACGAACAAAAGGACCTGTCAATCAAATACTGGTGCCTGAAAAGAATTGAACTTTTTTCAAGTACATATTGTCTGACAATTTTGTGCGTTGTATCCTAATCGTAACAACTCCCTGGTATAACTGAAATGTTAATGAAATACTGAACTTGTCGTGACCACAAATCTCAGATCACGAGTTACCGTCCTTCTATGATATGGTGGAAGTTGTTAGGTAAAGTGAACAGCAGGGAGGGTTGTAAAAGTTTTGTAATGGTAATTTACTCAAGCACTGATTCTTCAGGAAGTAATAAAAAAGTTTACTACGGACAGCAACACTAACGCGACATCTACTTCTATTGAGCTCAAGCGAAGCACGGCGAAAAATTTATTTAGAATCGAGATTCGCTAACATCGATAGTTTCCACATTGTGCACGCACGGTCCATGCCTGGTGCGTGTAATGTCATAAACCTTTTTCCACTGCCTCACGTCGTAACAGGGTGGTGGTCGATTAACGCCAATGATTTGGAAGAAAGCTTAATGAAGGAACCTAATAAAGTTTTCGACAACAATTGTCCTTTTACCTCACCAACTTTGAGCTCCGTCACTAAATTTAAAGTTATTATTCATTGCAGGTGCCTGCGAAGCGCTCCGAGAAAAAAAGCTGGTTTTGTTATCATAATTTTTTAAAAGAATGTTCACCCTCATTTTGCACTGCAAAATTTACCATTACTTTAAAAATTCCTTTATAATCTCTGTAGTCTCTCCTCCTTCCGTTCATTGATTTTTGGTATTGTTATTATTTATAAGGTCTGGTAAAACTGTGGGTCAAGTTCCCCCTTGTCCCGGTAATCCCACGTACACTTGACAGTAAAATCTCTGGCATGTGTTAACGTTGAAGTACTTGATCACAAATCAAAATCGGAAAAACGGGCTAAAATTGGCTTTAACCCATTATTAGCATACCCGTTTGTTAGAAAGAGCCTAAACTAATTATGGAGAGAGGGATGAGGCATGTTTTTTGTAGTACATTCTGGTTGTAAAAGGTGAGATCATGATTGCAATAACCTCAGCGGTAGTCTTTTGCCATTAGTCCCTTTATGAGTATGTTGGGAAATTGCATGGCATGTGGAGAATGTGAGGAAGATTTGATTTGAAACTGGGTTGCATTATTAAATGTGTTTTGGGAATCTTTACTTTTTCGTAATGGACCACCTTGGGTCAATAAAGCATCCGCAGATTTCTTTGACGTTTAGTGGGTATAGAAAAGGAGCAAGTTGAATATGGTCCACCCTTACGTTAAGACTGTGTGGAGAGACGGTTTTGAACTTCATGATAAGCCGTTTTTCGGTAGTTACACGATCACTGTTAGAACCTCGACACATTATGGCTGCGGTCACGACCAAGTCTTTTAACGATCATGGTAATGGGGGATTGATATGTGTGGCTTCTGGATAACGTTGGAACTTTTGTTTGATGGACCTGAGGTGCTCAGTGACACGCTCCTCGTGGCGACGTTTGGTCTCCTTATGAATGCAGTGAGTTGCAACGCCCACAAAGAAAACTGTATACCACATTCGTGGAAGTCCAGGTGAAGTTAGCATTAACAATTAATTTCGCCTTTAGTACAAATTAGGCCTTTAACGACTTAAAAATTGAAAATTGTGATTTTCATAGTCTGTTTAGTGTACCTCATTTTCGCTGGTCTGCATGACACCCCAGAGGCAGTCCCTTGACTTCCATGCTCTCGAGAGGAGAGCATTTTGCTATCGCGCTTCGTCGGTGCAATTGGTCACTCCAACCGGTCAATCAATCATTTCTGTCCTTACCACGATTTGATTATGATTACCTTTCCAGGCTTTAATGAGCCAATGATGGAATACTCATAATATTTCATAAAACAGCTAAAACTTATCACTGGTTTTACTATTTATTCCATAGTACATCATACCTTTACAGTATGCACAAAGCAATATAATTTATTTCGTTTACTTTTTACAATTGCCTGTGCAAAATTGCTATAGCAGCAGTGCCCATAGAAATGCGGGGATGAAATTGGGTTGAAATCCAATTATGGTAGCATTCAAATGATTTTCGCTGTGCCACTACCAAAAGTCAAAGGTTACGGCTTAGGTGAAATTTCTGAGTTCTTACTTAGTAACATAAAGTTGCTTACAAATAGCAAAGCAATGCAAATCCGTACAGACGTAGTTTGCCCTTTGAAAAATTAAAACCAGTCACAAAAATATAACGTCAAAGTTTACAAGTTTATATTGAAGGTAAAAAGTCTTTACTGCTGCCACAGTTTGGGCAGTGAACTCCTTTCAAACCAAGGGTCTGTTGCGTTACTTTGTGTTGAAACTTTCGCATCACAACACCTAAGAATACCCTATGCTTGTGATGATTCAAGGGCCTTTTGACCCTACAGAAAGACGTAGGTTTGGTATGAGTATGAGGCTATGACACCTCACATCGATGACGATCCCGTACATTGATGAAGAGTCAGCACCAGCACACCGACAAACATTTGCCAAATCTGAAACCAGTCTCCACTTCAAGGATCAGTCAGTTTTTCGAGGCTCGGTATAAGGGACAAAGAAGCCAAAAGGGGAGAGGAAATATTTTCAGCATTAAAAAGTACAAAAAATTTAAGATCACGTAGTTAACTTGATTATTTCAGGATTAGCGTAATCCTCGTGCACATCACAGTGCGCATGCCCATTTTTGTACGGTGTCTATTTGTTCTTTGAATCCAGCCTTTCGAAATTCGTACAGCCACTAATTTAACCAACAAATGGTCACATAAACGTGCCAGTAGTTGAATATTCTCAGTTCCACCTAGTAAATGCATGCTTACAAAACAGTCCCTTCACTTCTATGTTATTTGTGTTGCACGGTGTTGCACTTGGGAGGTTAACCATGAGCACAACAGTGTCTTTTGGGGCAAGCCTGGATTATTTCCCCATTACTACACAATTAAATCATAGCAACTGAATGCCATTTAAGAGAATCTAATTGTTCGCATTGACTTAGCCTACGAATGGTCTTTTTTAACAAACATCCAGACACCTAAACGTTGTGAAGATCCTTCTTAGCCACTGAAAATATGAGTCAGTCACGTACAAAAAATTGCCTTCGCGGCGTAACTCATTTCCTTTTACAACATCCATGCAACTTAATCCTGCACAAACAATGATCTAACTGATCATATCGGAAATTTTGCTTTGTGTTGGGAATTATTTTTTAAGAACTACATGATTAATAATCGAGGTATGTTGTAATCATTTTAACATCGAAGGCAGTGCCACACATCCGTATGTATATACCTTAGACGATGTAATAGTAAAGCTGCATGAGGTAGGAATATGTAACCTTAACTTTAGCGGTATAAATTACATTAGGAAAACTTAGCATGTAAGGATGGTCTCTGTTTTCATCTAATAATTTCGATACAGGTTCAAGTACACTTTCAATCCTTTCTTTCAATTCCTAGATGTTGGATAAAAATGTGCATTTAAGTTTAAGACATTCATAGAAGTTACTCAAAGGCGAACACAAACTTTATACGTATTTAATCAATAAAAGCTATGTTTTTCAGTTTCTAAAATCCATTCAAAGACTTGTTGCCCTCGACAAGTTGGCCTACCTACTTTTAAGTTACCAAAAACAGCAAAGTCCTTCTCCCATCGCAATATTTTAATATTTCGTGTCATTAAGTAATTTAGCTCTTGTAAAGGATATTGTTGGTAGTTGTCTGCCACAGTCAAGTTTCTCCATAGCATTACTTCATTGATCACATTTTTAAGAAACTAAAGTGGTTTAAGCTGTTATGGGAAACAAAGTGTTAACAAAGTAGATAATCTGTGTCACATCAATTGTTTAGCCACCTACTACTTCAGTCTTGTAGACTTAAGTTAATTGGTTGAACTTCAATACTTTGAAACACAAAATTTGATTTGAATTTGGTTCAGTTGTGTAACGTCTTCAGTTGTTTTGTCCCCTGTTTAGTATATAAACACAAAAGTGCGTGTTCAAAATATTTAATACCATTAAACACCATGACTCCTGAAATCCTTCCTTCTGTTTAAGGAAGGCAAAAGTTGAAAATAGAAGATGCACCATCTATTTTACTGGTTGTGAGAAGAAATAGATGCCTTAAATCACTATTTTAAGGCTGTTTCATACCTTATTAGATGTATATCCCTGGATAAAGATGTTTGGAAGGTCCTACATATTGCTTTACTTCACGTTTCTTGCACATTTAAACTTGTCCATTATGTCCATTGCACACAAAACAGTGTTTCGGTAGAAGCTTATTCGGATATTTTTTAAAGTCTACCACATTTTGTATTAAACGTATCAAATTTTAGATGATGAGTTACCAGCACTGGTTCTCTGAGATGTGTTGAGAAAACATTTGAGAATTTAAACTTACCCATTTTCTTCTTCCCAAAACTCACCATACTGAGTAAATAACTTATCAAATTGCTCAAAATGTTCAGATTTGAGACCTGTTTTATCAAGAAAGAGCCACTAGCATGACCAGAGCTAATGTAAGCCTTCCCGAGCTTTCCTTGAGAGTAAAGCATCCTTTTTGGACAAAACTGTCAATTTTAAGACACAACTTTTAGTTTCTTAGTTGTAGACTCAAACTGCAGGCCCAAAGAATTGTCAAAAGAGGCGGGCCTTTCTGGCCACAAATAGTATGCTAATAGTGAGAAACGGCACTTATGAGCAGTCAAATTGTTCACGTCTTGAGACAGCGCCCACGAAAGAATCATCCTACTTCTTGTTGCTATACTGCAGTATTTATTACAGCTCATTCAATAAAACCTCTTTCTCTCCTATTCCCATCCTTTGTTCAGACTCATGACATATATGATAGCTAAGTAGCCAACAAGACCTTAGTAGGACATGTGAAAGTGGTACCGTATCCCTGGTAGGGTATTATTATGTCTGTTACTAAATAACGGGGTTAAAAAGTGAAAATTCCATAAATTTTACCGAAAATGTGGCTTATTAGTAGTGTACTGGGAGAATAAGGTTAACATCTTGTTACTGCAATTAAAGTTGTGGTACTTTAATGGAGAATGTGCATTGTGTTGAATGTGATGACAATGAAGGAACGAGGTGAAAGGTAATTTGCTTCAGTCTTTACACATCATTACTTGACACACCATACCTTCTGCATTGGACTACAAATTCAAATTCTTCTAGCCAAATTGTGATGTCAAAAGTTTGTAAAAAATGGTAGTTTTGAACTAGTGACTAAGACATACCCTAGTTCATTTTATTACAAACGTAGATAGCTGTTTGCAGTAGTAACATTTCGTGAAAACCACTTAATTCCCACTTACGTTCAGATAGCAACTACATGTCTATTAAGAAGAATTCTGGCACCCATTTGGCAGTCGAGTCCAACTTTAACATGTTTTAAACGATGACATTCTGTCAACTTCAACCCGGGCCCATGTTTGCACCCGACATATTACTGCATTTTAAAACGGACACAAGGCTGGAGGAAATTAACAATACAAATTGGCGGCCGATGTATACTTGCCTCCTCTCAAGTGTAACAATTCCTTTTCAAATATTCATAGGTGTTTTTCTCGTACTCCATGTACTTTCTGCTGAACAGGTTCTCCTTCATTGCTGTTAGAGAAGCTACCAGAGAAACTCGAGCCAAACACGATTTCAAAGATGTCTGTTCGTATCGTGCTAATATTATTATACTTCTGTGTAACGGTTGTGCAATGTGCTCAAACATCTGACAGTAAGTGCTGCTATTATTATTTTTTTATTGCCCTATTCTGCAATTCCATGGATCATGAACGAAAATATAAAAAAGAAATTTAAATAATTATCTTAAAGCTCACACATTTTGTGATTCCCTAGGTCATTCATATGTGATAGGTTTCTCAAATAGGTGTATGGGTGAGCTTTACGGCAGCTTTGAGTTTCAAATATTTCAGCCCAAAATTCTGTTTATTTAAAAATACAGATGCTATAAGAAATCACAACACATAGTTTTGGTTAAAAGGGTTTAACTGACAGTAAAACTCATTTTGAAAAATATTAAATGGTATCTTCTTCAGTTTCAGAGGCATGCGGTGTGAATGGTACATGCCGGTGTACCGATGCGGCAATCGGATTTTGGGTGGACTGTTCTAGTGATAGCCTTACAGACGTACCTCCAAACATTCCGCACAACGTTTCTATGCTGTGAGTGTACTAAGTAGTTTTTAATTTGTAATGCGTTTACTGATCATGTCAAACTGTGTGTTAAACTTATGTCTATATGGAAAGTTGCTGGAGATGATCACAAGTCTAGAATTCCGTGGTTATAAAAGTCAATCACTCCAACAAATGAATAAGATAACAACCAGTACAAAGTCAACCACTTGAAATAGTCAGGCTTTCATTAGAGATGGCTCTGACTTTTTCACGACTGGAGTCGAAACCAGTCCTGAAAAGTCAGAGTTGCTAACAAAAGCTGACCATTTTAAGTCCTTCGACGGGGTACCTGTTAAAAACATTTTTGTATGAATGCCCGTGGTTAAAATCACTCTAGCAGAACTGAGAAGATAAGTACTTCGGTAATACCTCCTTATGCAGTTTATGTTTGCCGCCATATATTAAAAATGAATAAAATAAAAATCGAAAATTAAATCGTTCTATCATCACTTTTTTTTTTCACTTTTCAGTAAACTAAATGAGAACTACATAAGTAACATCCCACATGACAGCTTTTACTACCTTACTACACTGATGACTCTGTAAGTTATAAAAATTGTTGTATTCAAATTAATTTCAAATTGTTATTGATTGAATATGGTAAGCTACCAACTAGCTGCTTTTCTGCTAGACATTTTGTAAAAATGTTTTTTATTCAGAAACCTGTCAGAGAACTCTTTGGAAAGTCTACCGAAAAACGTGTTTATTAACAACGTTGCGTTGACCTCTTTGTGAGTACCTGTTATATGAGTTCATAGTAAATAAGTGCTTCTGGATGTCTTACATGGAACGTGTTACTAGAAACTCCTGTGTCAACGAAAGGGGGAACTAAGATACAGTTTGTAGTTACATCAACATTACATATTCATAATGTTATCAACATTATTCGTACCTCAAAAGAATGTGCAGGTGACGTATAGTGACATCTAAAAACGTATGAATTTCCTATTAAGGCTACTCAAAACATGTTACTACACAGCTTTCCGCTTTAAAATGACGTTAATGATATCTCCCGTGTAAACAATCCTGTAATACAAATAAAAACCTCACAATCACAGAATTTACAAGATATGCATCACGATTTTGTTCTCGTCTGTTTTTGTCTTTTAACATGGCAGAAGTCTTTCTATGAATAACATCAAAACTCTTTCATCGGAAATATTCCGGTGTACTCCCAATTTAGTTTCCATGTGAGTAGATTTCTTTTTTTTCGGATACTTTAAATTTGATTTAACATTAATCATTTTCAGAGCATTAAAAACAGGAGTAAAGGCAAAGACATAACAACGACACGCGGTTGTCAGTCATTATTATAAGTTTTTTAAGACGATAAGAACCAAGAGTTACCCTAATAATTTTATAAAACATTATCAAGTGAAAAGTAAAATTCTACTCAGCTTTCTAGAACATAGTCACGCTTATCTTATAACTGTCCAAAATGATTGCTATTTGTAACACCACTTGTCAACATGCCGTCTTACAGTCTTACAGCAATACTTATAGCCATCTTCTTGGGCGGACTCAGTCATGTTCGTAAAACTTTGTGACATTCATTATTTTTTATTTTACAGAGATATTTCCTACAACAAGTTGGAAGAAATACCAGAGGACATTTTCCCTTTCACCCAACACATGTACCGTGATAGTGGATAGTACGTAATAAACTTAATTTTCAAATTAACTTCTGAACAAGTTAGAGTTGAGCATATCACATGTTTTAAATAGCATCCCACATATTATGCTCCTTCATTGAGAAGAAGCTGATCTAAATTAGAGTGAGAAATATAACTTTATTATGTTCATGATATGTCTAAATCATGTTTTCCAAAAAATCCTAAGAAGTCAAAAAGATTGCACATTTCAATATTTCTCACATATTTCAACTTGTAAAGATGATAATACTACTCGGTTGGTTAAATTTAATTTCATTCTAGGAAGAAATTCATTTCATGCATTTAAGCACCTTTTTCTACTGGTGAATATGAATTCTGAAACTTCCTTGAATTAAAACATATTTTAAATAACCTCTTACATTGTCTGAAATAATCCAGACTATCATGTAACGTCAAATATGAGATTGAAGAAGTCAAAGCGCGATAATTATTGCACTAAAACCCATAAGCTACACACGAAATTCGGGGAAATTAGGTAGTGGTTCATATTTGTGTGCTTTAACTTAAGTCCAAGTAACCGTTAGTCACCATTAAATACACTAGCACTATCTTTAGAAGAATATTATCTGGTTAAAATATCCAAATCTATATCGATACAGTAGTAGCGTAGTTTACGTAAACATATGTTAAAATGCAAAACTGATAGTATATCCTGTAAACAGGTCCTTTTAAAATTAATTTTCCTTTTACAAATATTTTGAACGTTTAAACAGCAAGATGAATAACAACAAGCTCAAAGTTTTTCCGCATAATTTGTTCGCCAGTAAGCTGCCAGTTTCCTTGATAACTTTGTAAGTATTGACAAGTCTTAAGTCATTTTTACTACCTCATAAGGCAGTAAGGAAGCAAGCCGAGCTATGGGAGGGGATGCACATTATGGTGGCACGTTCTTCTTATTGGCTGCATGTTCGGTCTTCTGCAAAGAAAATATATTGTTTTCCTTATACTGCTACGACAAACCTCACGGACCCCTCATCCATCCTCGCTGAGCAGTGAGCTGCCTACCTAGGTAGCTCAAGCGATATTCGAACTAACTCCATACTGCCCTTAAGCTTCCTCATATGGGAATAAAAGCAATAAAACGTTCGTAACCAAAGTTAGCTTTTAAATGATGGAAATATCCCTTGGATTATACTTGTTTATAGTATAAACGTAATTCAGTAACATTGATAGCCATAATTGCTTCTTTTGTTTTGAAATTGAATAAAGTACTTCAAATAAAAACACCTTTTGTTTGTCTATTAGACGATTAAGTGCTACCTCAACAATATTTTAGCTGAAAAGGGGATTTTGAAGATCATATATTCACCTTTATTACTTGCGACTTCCTTTAAAAATGTAATGATAGTTGCAAAATGTTGGTCATTTTCTCACATTCGACAAAACTTTTAAAATATAATTCCAAGATCAGCTCAGGAATTTAATATCGTTACAATTTGACTTTTTATACTTCTTTGTCAGAGATCTCTCCGGAAACTGTATCAGTGAATTCACCATTGACCCTTTTGCCGGAATCTCATCCATTGGACTTTTGTGAGTCGGAAACAAAAACCGAAAGATAATGTAAAGTTTACATTCAGTGAAAGTGTGCTTTCTGAAAATCAAATAAAACAGGGATTAGTTAATTCAGGCTTTAAACATACTTGAGTATAACTCGGTAAATTTATTCCTTTCCTCTTACAGGCTATTGTCACGGAATCTTTTAACCAAACTTCCAGATGATCTCTTTCGTCAAGTACAACTAACATTAATTGTGTGGGTACCTTTAAACTTTGAAAGGATTATTTAAAGTGAATTACAGTTTGCAACCATGTCTTTTAGGTGTTTAAGAATATAAGCTACTTTACCTATGAAGGATAAACGAAAGCACACATATTCTGTACATACTTACACACATAGTAAGGTCATTAAAAATTTTATTACTGCAATTTCCCAACAAACGCAAAAGCGACGACTGTGCATTGTTTTGCGCTTTACGTCATGCATTCAGTTGACCTGAAAGTTTCATTTTGCTGCTTGGATTATAATTGCTGCAACAATCGAAATCAAAAGAACTATTGCTTAGCTCACTCGACGTTCAATACACAAAACTTGCCATTCACTAGAGTATATAAAACTACGACAGATAACGCTTTTTTTTTTTTAATTTATCAACAAAACATGTTAAGTCTAATGTGACTTGCCAAATTAATTGCTTGACCAGGCAATTTTGGGAAGGGGAAAAATACGGCTGGGTGAAGCTCTATGCCTTAGATTTTGAGACACAGAGTATATACAATGAGTAAAACAATTTTTGAACAATATGGAAGTCATTACCAAAAAGACTACTGAACCAACATAAGACACAGAAGATAAGGCCTTCATCATAATATGCACTTGAAGAAAATGATTATACAGAAGCTCTACACATGAAACTAACATTAACATTTTTGTTTTTTCTTCTCAGTAATTCAGTGTTATAAATTGTTATAAAGGAGGAATATTTTCAGGAATTTATTGGTTAAGTTAGGCAGTATGGCAAAGTCATTTATACCGGCTTCCGCCATTGCATAGTGTGACTATTGGTTGAGTTAAACGGTTAATCAATACTTATTAGCCCTATCTATAGCAGTTGTTAACTACAATTGCAACAGACTACGTTGACATTTTTATTAGGCTCAAACACTGTTCTTATTGTCTTTTATTGCCTACTTGCTTTCCTTCTTTTTTCTCATTTCGCTGAGCAGCGACATTTCGGACAATAAACTTGAATTAATTCCAACGAATCTCTTCAAATCAAACGTAGGACACCACAGCTTTTACCTGTTAATGTTGCACAGGAATAGCCTAACGTATATACCCGAAAGTGCTTTTAAGGGTGCACGTGATTTGCAGATTGTGTAAGTATAACATAGTTACTACTTCGGTTTCCCTAATTTTAATGAGACATTTAATCCATGTCACAGATTTAATATGCATGTTTTGAAAGGATTAAGACACACAGGACAAAAGTTTCTTCACGATAAACTTCACATGTTGATATAAATGTTACATTGCAAAATTATTGATATGTATATCACACCTTTGTACTTTACGCCCATTTTAACAAAGCAGGCCCTTGGCCATGATGTTCCTTCTGACGTACACTATTGTGTTTGTCGGGTCACGTTCTTATCTTTTGTAACATCCCATCTGGTTATAATTAATACATTAGCCTATGTAGTATACGTCAATGGTTATACATTGAAACTATTTAGTAGTCGCTTTCTTTCCGAAGAAAACATTATATGATACGGAAGACTTAAACCCTTGATTATATCAATTTATCTGAATCAGCTTTGAATTGGTCTTTTCCAGGTTACTTTTCGAAAACAAAATCAACATGCTAGCAGATAAAGCATTTGCCGGAACGGTGGTTGAGTTCTTGTTAGTATAGACAACTTCCTTGTCGATTTCTAAACATCTGGTATCTGAAAGCAGCTTTTCAATCCGGCAGCTGTTATTCATACTCTCGTAATCATTGCATTTTGTAACCTCGCTTTCTTCTGTAATGTTAAAAATATTTTACAAAACGTGTAAATCTGAACGATATACTATGTAGTCTGATTAGGTTGCAGAACAGTGCAGAGGTACGATAACGTTATTTTTGTAGGCAAGTGTTACTTCAACTATATATGTCAGCAGTTTTACAAATAAGTAACAATACTATTACTGGCTGATAGTGAAGTGTCAACAGAACATGTATAACATGTTACAAATTGAACCTCCTTTCACATCTACCTAATAAATTGTCTAATTAAGAAAAGTGTTATGCAATTTCACTCTAACGAATACAGAACATTAAAGACTTTGATATTTGTGCTTACCCAACTTTACATAGTTTGGACAGAAAGTGGTATAGCTAACTTAATAGGGGCAGAAAGTGGTTAACCAACTACTCAAGTCATACATACTCTCTCTGAATATATTCCAGCTAAATCTATACAAAAATAAGGACATTTACTTTGAGAACACAATAATATCATTTTTATTTCAGATATTTATTTGAAAATAATTTGACGTCAATTACAGGAGACCCATTTGGAAACAAACATATAACAGAAATGTAAGTTTCTTTGGTTAGATACCATTTCAAAGTAGTGACAACTCTTTTTAGCAGCTTTTATGTTTTTTGCATCGTATTCGTTGTTTATGAATATGTCGAAATGTTACATCATGCGAAATATGGACTTCGAGGGCTGGTTTTGCAACTTCGCCATATTGGCGGCGTTATCGAAGCTCTGTATCTTTTCAGCAAAGTTTCTGATTGAAGAAACATGGCAAAAGGTGAAACTGCAACTTTGCATGCTTGAATAAGCAGCATGACCCATACTTCATTGCGAGGAAATGACTAGACATCGATTCCAATTATGTACACTGTTAAAAAAGTAACCACTATTCTAAGGTAATACTGGCACCTGGGATTCCGGGGCGCGACCCGTTATCTTACAGTTGTGTGTAAATGTTACAGTAAGTACACCATTGTAACCACTTTTATTCTTGATCACTGATGTACAGGGCATCTTGTGTAGTATTCACGAACTAAAATGTTCATGTACGTACAACTATAAGATCTAGGCAAAACTGTAAAATAATATTATGTACCGGAATCCCAGCTGCCAGTATTTTACTGTAAAATAATACCTTTTTCTTACAGTGTCATTTGATCGTTCTTGCTTATTTTCAGACATATGTATGGAAACAGAATAGAAGGGTTGTCTGGGGAGTCTCTCGATGGGCTAACAATGACTGCTAAAATGTAAGTTTAATTAGTTTAAGGCAGAAATGATAGATTAGAAAGCAAAATTTGAAGCCTTGTGTATCAGCTATTTTTTCTTACTTTCAGTTTAGCTAAGTTTAGAACATAGATTTCGTAGGTAGGATATAAAAGACATCATGAGGCAAAATTTGCCTTTGATGGAATCAGTCATAGCTACCACAGTTTTTAGGGCAAAACTGCCGTTCCCAATTAAAGCACCCGACCACTGGTTTATTACTTTAGTTATCTGCCCCAATGAGCAGCACCTTTATAAAAGTTTTGTTCATCATTCCTGAACAACAGTAACCCACCACTGGGAGTTGACATTACAACTAAAACATGTTCTGTCCTGAAATTATTACTGGTGAAAAGGGGTCAAATTACACATGGTTATTAAATGTTAGATCACTTTTCAGTTTAATCTGAGATAAACTGCTATCAAATATCAACCTTTAGAGCTATTGATAAATGCTTGAATGAGCACCTAATTGGTATTGATAGCAACACTTGACAAGTTCTGGCATTTGAACATTTTTCGAAATGTGTGCAGGGATAATGTTAAGCAGTTTATCATTAAAAATTGTCAATCAACAGAAATGGTACAAAACAAAATGGTACTTCAATAGACCTTAAGCATGACGTCCGCGCTGACGCCGTTAGAGGACAAGTAATGAAGCTAGCTAGATAATGCACCACTTTGATATACATATATAATGTATGCATGACGTACGTAATTATTTGCACAGTTGCACACGCACATGTACACAGATTAGCCGTCTGCAATTGTATTGGTGCAAATTGTATATTGCTACGTGTTTCTCTCAGCCGTGGGCGAACTTTCCTTTCCGTGACGTCATATGCTTAAGGTGTATAGCCCAGAAGAGGAACTTGAATGTCTTTCTGTAGAAGTGGGTGGATAAGCGACATCTCTGTGCCAGGCACCTAAGGAGTTTAGAGAGTAAATTTCTCACGTAAACTCCCTTTCAGTTGAGCAACCAGATAAAGGAATAACATTAAGGGTTCCTTTTTCCTAGTGTACGTTGGAGAAATGTCTACGAAAGTGGTCAAAAGCAACTCAGAAATGCTCCTGACACATTGCATTCATCAAATGTTTGGGATTATTGTATGTTATTCTATTTATTTAGCAAGTTCTTTCAAATTCACCGAGTGTATTTCGAAACGTTCATACTTAGTTGGAAGATGTTACATTGCTTCCATGTTAGTAATAGGTAAACAGACGTTTCGAGTAATGCTTTTGTACAGATTATGCATCATTTGAAATATAGCTTCAATACGTCGCCGTTCTTGTCTTATTACATATTCTGCAGTTGTAACTAATCCTTTTAACTTACTTACAAGAAATAAGAACATTTGAAGACTGGCAATCTTAGAACGTTGTCAAGGCACAGATCACATGATCCTCATTTTGAAACTTTCTGTCTTTCTTATCAAATCATTCACAGTTACCTCAGCTGTGAGTTTCTAAAGCAGTTACCGACAGATTCAAACCATGTGGACATGTAAGAAAATCATCAACTAAGTTAAGCAATCATCAACTAAGAAAAACTACTTCAGTGTCATGGGAAGGTTTCGAATATGGGTGGGGGTTGAACCCTTCAACCCCGAAATGTGGGCTGAAGCATTGAATTCTGGAGATTTTTTAGCCTTTTTTGAGATAATTTTGGACATCTTAAGACCAAAAGACCTTCAAACTGAAAATGATTTCCTGGCTGTAGCCCTCTTCCTAGCAACAGGCTTCTGCGGCCCTCAAATTACTCTGCTACTCCAAAATATTGTACCAGGAACGAATAATGTGAAGATTGTACGCACATCTTTTGCATGTCTAAATTAAACGTTAAAGGTTACCTTCATTGAAATAATAACTTCGCAGATTTAAACAGGTCACCATGGGCATCTCGCCATAGGGGCACGGGGGAGCACTTCCTCCCCCTTTCCAAAGTTTGCAAAGCATGATCTTCAAAATCTTCCAAAATAATAATAAAAAAAAACATGTAATTCGAGATGGTTTAAATAAAAAGTATTTCTCAATTAAGACGAAATCATCACTCTCTCACAAATATGACATATTATTTAAGAAGTTGTGTGTATTACTATTGCACAATTCTCCATAATTTTCAAGTACGTATTTCTTCGTTATTTCAAAATTTGACCTAAGTTATGTTGTTTAAATAAAACAATCCAGAAAACCAATATTTTGGGGCTTCTTGGCAAAGCTGAAACAATTGTGACACAGTGATAAAAGAAACATCAAAATATTTAAGTTGAGCTCTTTTTATACAAAAAGATCAAGCCGCTGTGCCTGTTTCCCCTGCCTTTTGCTCCACCCTTATGGAATAGCGATTGGCTGATAGCCAGTTATGGTTGTATTTATTTTTAAAGATACCTCATGACTAACTGCCTGAGATGGCTTTTGAAGAGCTTTTGAAGACTATATAGGGCATCTTTGTAATACTTAATAATACCCACACGCCTGCTGTACTATTCCGAGCGGCAGTGGCGGCAGAACCAGGGGTGGGGGACTGAGGGTTCAGCCCCAATGAAAAAAGTGAGGGGCTAAAGGTTGTTTAGCCCCACCCCAATATTTGCCACGTGCAGACATGGGATCCATAATTCAAGGCTGGGTACATGCAGCTTAAAAACTTGGGAAGTGCCGTTTCCGGCCATCTGGAGGGTTTGTAAAGATATTTTCTTGTACGCTCTGCGCCAACCGATGGTGGCGTTCCACTTAGATAGTCTTCCTGGAGCTAAACCCCCCCCCCCACCAATATTTTTTTCCGTTCTGGCGCGCCTGCGGAGCAGATCCTTGATATTGCCGGGTAGGGAGGTCTTCCAAACCTTCCTGCATACGGACTTGATTTTTGCCCCTCCCCCGCCAACAAAATTTCTTACAACCGCCCCTGAAGGTGCCGCATGTCTTACTCCTCTTACAGTTCCTTTATAGGATATGACTACTGTAAGAAAGTGTTCCTACTAGTAGTTAACGTTGAAAGTTTTGAATGCAATATCCAGTAGGGAACATTTTGCAAGAACTAATCACTAGAGCAATAAATCAAACTTGCCAAGGATTTCTGCAACTTTGATTACACCCTTCTCCAATGTGACATGAATTTGATTCGATTTCAAAATATATTTTAGAGAACATTACCCTTTTCTATATATGAAATAAAAAAAATATAGATTTCATTCATATTTCGAAATTTTTTCTTTGTTGTTTTGGGGTCTTCAAAGGAGGTGTTAATTGAAAAACGGAAGTCTCCTTCGTCACCTTTTAATTTACTTTAAGTATGAACGTAAATGAGACTGACAGGGTATTTATGGCCAGTGTTTTACTTCATTGTCTGTCATTTTGTCGCAAAAGTACTTCTCAACATATATCTTATACCACAGAAAAAGTAATAGCCATTCAAATCAAAATTTTGTTAATTAATCACAGCATCATATTTCAACTTTTCGGTGGGCTGTACATGGGAATCTGACAAAAATCCATATCAGTACATTTTGCTGAGAATTTATATCACCAGTATTAACATTCAACTTTCGCCCAAAATACTTTCAACTTTGAATGTATTTGACTGGTTTTGAATGGTTCCTACTGGCATAACCTTTACTACAAATAGTTTTGAATGGTCATCGCTGAGGAATTGAATGATTTTGTCCCAGTTTGAATAAGAAAATGTTACAAACACATTCAAAATGCAAATTGAATCATTCAGGACCATTCAACTTATGTTTTTTAATCCTGGGTCTGTTGCATCTCAATTGTGATATTTTCTCAATTGGTTATCCACACAGAGAATGTGTCAGCCCTGCATCTCTTCCTGGTATATCGACCCATGGTGATTTTGTACTAATTGATTCTCTTGTCACTGGTGGTTTTACCTGCATTTCTAATGGAAGGGGAATAGCCGACGCATGTATACCTTGTCTAGTGGGAACTTACGCAGACAGGATAAACGCAGGCTGTAAGCCATGCCCAGCAGGTATTCCGGAAATTTAATGATTACCTCTATGTACAACGTCTTCAATTTTTGTACCGGTATTTATCATTATTCTACTGATGACTTTCAGTTCTATTTATTTGTCTAACAGAACTCTTAAAAGTAAAATTTAACTAGTACTCACTATTCAGGCGCGAATGCAGGATGCTTGTTCCTAGGCTATCTGCCATATGGGTGCGATTGACGAGTTCAGATTGAGATTTGAGTAACACTTAACAATGAAAAAAAACCTAATTCTGGCGATAATTCAGACTAACATCTAGTAAGTCCAACAAGAAGAATATGAGGCCAAAGCGAGTAGGGAAAGGGGTCAAGAAAAAAAGCAGGCTCTCGCTTCTCTATAGAGTATTACAACAGTAGTCATTCATATATTATGAGTCTGGCGAAGAACCCCCACTGAAAGACATGACGTTTGAAAAAGTTTGAGTCAGAAGGGAACTGCAAATAAGAAGCATCACGTAACTATATTGATGTCGTAATGTTTTTTTTCTTTTTTTGCTTTGGGGGCATGCTTTCTAATCTCCCATGAAGCCTAATCTTTTCTTATAGAAAATAGATATGGGCTTGCAGTTTTTCCCAGCGGTAGTTTTGTCATCAAGCAATAAGGCATGATTATCAGGTATGAAGTGTTTTGATGGACCGCAGCAGCCTAATAAGATGGGAGTGGCAAGA
>WURT03294081.1:11705-22649 GCA_009936505.3 Holothuria glaberrima
TCCATCTGTTTCTTTGGACTGTTTGAAGTACCCACCCCCTTTCCTTGGTTAAAGGGAAATATTGGTTTTATAATGCACCAACATGGCATACAACAAAAAAAGCTTAAATCGTTAAACCATTCAGTCTCACCAGTAATCTCCAACGATACCTTTATCTCCCTAAAAGTGCATTACAAAAAGTACTGATGTTGCATCATTTTGAAATTTTGAAAGTATGGGCCAATAAATTATTCTGGAGCAACAAATAACCGAATTTCTTTCTGTGAAAGCCTTTTTTCTTAGAAAGTACGCTACTGTGCTGTCTTATTTTGACCTATCTATCTTTCTGTATCTATAAATATTTTAAAAATATGAAAATTTTCTATACAGCAAACACAATATCTCCCTTAAAACTTTTCAAATATAAAGGCCAACACTTTTTGAGTGGATGTTTGAGTAAGTCATTACAAATGTTAGGTCAGGATTTTTTTGGATGTCAGCTTCCTGTTCTCATTGATTAGCAAATATTATTTTACTTGATTTGATTATATGGATGTAAGATGTGTGCGTTTTTATATCATATAAGGTACACCTGCAACTGTACGGGTACTGGGTTTGAAGGAGACAATTGTGAGAGTAATATCGATGATTGCGAGTCAACACCTTGTGTGAATGGCGGAAATTGTACAGATGGGTTCAACAACTACAACTGCACGTGTCACCGGGGCTATGAAGGTGTTAACTGTAGCGTTGACATCAACGAATGTTCTTCCTCACCATGTCAAAATGGTGGAACGTGCCTTCAAAATTCAGACCAGTCAAACTATGAAGACGATTCAGAATACAAGTCGTATTACCCAGATGGCTTTGAGTATGCCAATGCTGAGGGATTCAAGTGTGCCTGTCAGCCAGGTTACACTGGCAATTTGTGTGATGAAGACATTGATGAGTGTAGCAAAAATCCTTGCCAGAATGGTGGGTCATGTACTGATGGAGTGGACAGTTTTACCTGTGAATGTTTGCAAGGATGGATTGGCCCCAACTGCACGACAGAGATCAAATGTGACACCACCCCATGTCAAAATGGTGCAACTTGCATTGACAATTTACCTAGTGGTGGTTACAGATGTACTTGTGCAGAAGGATTTGGTGGTGATAATTGCACAGTGGAGCTGTCTGGCTGCAATGGGGTAACTTGCTCAAATGGGGGCACATGTGTTCCTCAGTATAATGAAGGTGAACAACATAGTTTTGTTTGTGAATGTGTCAATGGGTTTAGAGGGGAGAACTGCGAGATTCCAACTCTTTTATCATTTTTGGCTGGCCATAATGGATTAACCGATAGTGACACCTTTAAGGATGAATTCCTCGATTACACTCTTACTTTCAGAACAACAATACCAAGTGGTTTATTGCTGTTTGCTGGTGTGAGTAATGATTTCTTTCGTTTGGAGCTCCTTAATGGAGTGCTTAAATTAACCGTGAGAGATAGTAGAGAAGACATAACCGTGTCAGCCAAACTGGGGGAGGGTCTAAATAATGGGGAATGGCACAAAGTTGATGTAGTGATGAATGACACCAGTGTACTCTTGTCTGTTTCAACCGTCACACCATCAAGTAATGAAGGGGAGACTTGCGTGGATGGAGTTTGCCAGGTGCTAATAGAACTACAAGAACCTTATTTGTTGGGTTTTATGAAGATTGGAGTACCTGAGGCTAATGTAGTAGGAGACGTTTTCATTGGTAAGAACAATGACCCTGAAGAGAAAATGCTCTTTCTCAAACCTTGCTTTGAAATGTAAGATAAATATCAAACATCTCATCTGATGTCTCCTACAACTATCTGTCACAAAAAGAAATGACAATTTTGCATGTACCGTAAATGGTTATCAAAGGAATTATCATGAATGAGTTTAATACTTCAGCCAAAATAATATTGCTGCATGATTGGTTAGAGCCAAATATGAATTAAAATAGGGGAGAAATATTCAGATTGTAGTTGATACACTTGCTCTTCAATATTTCAGAGTAAATAAAGGCTTTCCCCAAAACATGTAAAAACATCTGAAAATAAGTATCTTTGTTTTCCAAGCCCTTCTAAGCAAACATGTGGTACCTAGGCATAGGTTATCTAGTACTCTATTTTGGAGTGGACATTACCGTGACGGTAACCTGTGTCATAGTGTGAAGTGAATTTGTTGTTGTAGTTATCGTTGCCACATGTGCATGCACATTTCTGAACCCAATCAAAGCATTTGAATTTGTCACTTGTAATTGAACATCATTCGTTCTGTTTAGCATGCAGTGGTGTAAACATCCTGGCAACAAGATTTAGTAGCTTGATAAAATTTTGAAAACCAAGACAGAATCATTATTTTTAGAGGCATTCAGGACACTGAATGCCAGTATTTTTAAAACAGAGATTTCTTGAACATATAAAGGATTTTTACAGCTCAATGATTGAGAATTATTTATGACTTTGAAAAAATCAGGACCAGTCAAGCTTTTTGGTTTCGATGATAAGAGAAACCTATGCATTCATGATGGCGTGTGTATGTATGTGCATGTGTGTGTGTTTGAGACACTTTGCTCGTTAACACGGTATCGCAAGAAGGGAAAGCCTGACAGTTCTCAAACTTGGTACATAGATGCTCCATATTAAGAAGAACCCTATTGTTTTTGGCGGGGGTCAAAGGTCATCTGGGATCACAAGGGGTCAAACTCCGAAAACTTTGTTAACACGATATCTCATGATAGGAAGCTTGGATTGATTTCATACTTAGTATGTAGATGCGTTATGGTGAGAGGAAGAACCCTATTATTTTTGGTGGGGGTCAAAGGTCATCTGGGGTCACCGGGGGTCAAAGGCACAAAACCTTGTTAACACGATATCTCAAGTTAGGAAACTTGGATTGATTTCATACTTAGTATGTAGATGGGTTATGGTTAAAGGAAGAACCCTATTGTTTTTTGTGGGGGTCAAAGGTCATCTGGGGTCACCGGGGGTCAGAAACTGAAAACATTGTTAACACTCTATCTCAAGATAGGAAGCTTGGATTGATTTCATACGTAGTATGTAGATGGGTTATGGTGTGGGAAGAACCCTTTTGTTTTTTGTGGGAGTCAAAGGTCATCTGGGGTCACCGGGGGTCAAAGGCCGAAAACCTTGTTAACACAATGTCTCAAGGTAGGAAGCTTGGATTGATTTCATACTTAGTATGTAGAGGTTAAGGTGAGAGGAAGAGACCTATTGTTTTTGCAGAAGTCAAAGGTCACCTGGGGTCACCAGGGGTCAAACTCCGAAAACCATGCTAACACAATATCTCGAAGTAGGAAGCTTGGATTGATTTTGTACTTAGTATGTAGATGTGTTATGGTAAGAGGAAGAACCCTATTGTTTTGGTGGGGGTTAAAGGTCATTTGGGGTCTGCAATGGTCAAAACACAAAATTTCCCAAGAATTCCCAAGATCAAATATGATGTCAAAACTGTATTTTTCCAGTGCCTTAAGATAGCATTTTACCAGTGACTGAAGGAAATGAGATAATCATGGCATTATCGGGAATAAAGCGTATGCATCATCGAAACCTCAATGCATTTTTGCTTCTGGTTTTGTAGACACAGAAGCCCAATTTTATGGTGGCAGATATTGCTGACCTAGTATGGGAAGCCACTGTGCAACCCATGCACTAGGTCAGCAGACTGCAGAATTGCTACCACAGTATATTACAAACAGAGCAGGAAAAGCCTATTCTACTCATTGTAACAACTGCAACTCATTAAAATGCACCAGTCTGTTGTAGAAATTACCCCAACTCTGGGAATCATTTTCAGATGGAAAGATGTTTGTTGGTATTGTCTGTTCTTAATTTCCACTTTTTTTTTGCCATTTTCCATCTCAGGGTGTATGAGAGACATCGCTGATCATGGAAACAGTATATTTTTTGACCAAGATACTGTCACTGCCACAAGCGAGCTGTTACATGGATGTAATCGTGAGGAACAGTGTGACAACAGTACATGTGCTGGAAATGGAGCCTGTACAGATCTCTGGTGGGAATTCTCTTGCGATTGCAACATTGGTTTCATCGGACCAAACTGTACTGATGGTAAGAGGTCAAAGGTCACTGAGACAGCAGGGATTAATCAAATGACATGCACAGTTAATGTAAACTTGTTGTGATACACAAAAGGGCCTATTCATACCCATTTACATTTTAGATATACCCCTAAACAAATCATTTCATATATTTTGGGGTATTGGTTGCCCACTGTCCAAGTTGATAAAGTCTGGGACATGCAGACTAGTCATGATTAATGTTTTAGACAGTCCTAGCCATTTACAGGTCTCTGTTTCACTCTATCAACTTCTTATTGCGTCATTTGCCCTTCTAAAGAAAGTACCATGGGATATATTTTCTACTCTTCAGCATGCTACTGAAGGTACTTTACTGTGCATGTATCCAGGCTCACAACAAGACATGATGCTGAAGGGGGTGGGGGCAAGATAGCTTCCAGGTGGGCAAATATTTTCTGGTGGTGAGGGGAGGGCATACTTAGTTGCATTAGGCAAAAGTAATTTTGAATTTTCTTGGGGGGCAAAAAAATTTTCTAGTACCTCCCCTTTGCTCCCTATTTCCTACCCCCTTGCTTACGGGCTTGCATGTACCTGTGGACACTCTCCCATGTTGGAACTATACAGTCTCAGTTGTAGTGATGCCTTTAAAAGTATAGGACAAGTTCAAATCTAAAAAAATGTCTTATGTTTTATCTCATACTATATCAAGTAGAAAGGTGGTGGTTTGAGTATTTGTACAGACTGAATGAACCAAGGGAATTTAATCTACTAAATATTTGTTTTAGTATTTGAAGTGTTATTATTTGAGAAAAAACTGAGAATTTAGCAATGGAACCATTCAATTCAAAAGCGCAAAAACTATATAAATTGTAGGTTATGATGTTAAGTAACTTCAGCTCAGTAGAAATGAAACTGCCCCAAGGTTATACTTAATTAAGTTCAAGGATCTAGTTATATCATCTAATGATTCCAGGAAAATGCAAACACCTATTCAAATAAATGAAATGTGAGCGAAAAATTTGCTAGAAATTATTCTTATGTGCCCATGGTGAGACTTTAATTTATTTCAGGAGCATGCTGACTGTTAAGACTTTCTGAAGATGGCTAAGCTAGCCAGTCAAACAATTTGCCCCATGCCCATTGTGTGAAATAGTTTTCACCTCAGAATTTTTCAAAGGTCAACACAAGGACAAGGCCTCTTTAACAGATAATTTTGGCTGATCGGTTGGAGTAACAACTTTCATCTTATGCATTCCTGCTGAATAATATTCACACATCAGTGACCATAAACATACTTCTGTTCATTTGATATCAGGATAAAGATGCTGTCAGAAAAACCAGCCAAAACAATGTTTGGGTACACCTAGTGCAATGTGCAACACCTACCTACAGTAGCACTGTTTGTAACAAGTGAAGCTGAGATGGATGGAGGAGTGTTATAGTTCTCATTCTGCATCTTTCTTAACACCAAAATTATATACTGTACCTTCTTGTAACAGTCTAAAAATAAAAAATACTAAAAAAAAACAAAGTTAAAATTGTTTTTTCTGTCCATTTTCAGAATTTGTTGTGGGCACATTCAGCTTTGAGAATTCCACCAGTTATGCTACGTTTGACAGTTCTGGTGCAACGTTATCACCTCTGGAAAATACAGTCAGATTGCAGTTCAGAACAAGACAAGCTAATGGTTCTCTGTTTTTAGCTCAGAATGGAACAGATTATGTCTCAGTCTACCTCATTAATGGTCAACTGAAAGCAGAAATGTCTCTTGCCAGTGCTTCTGTAGATGTTGCAGTAGGCTCAGCACTTAATGATGGCATTTTTCATACATTGTATTTCTCACGCCAAGGCACAAATGTCAGTTTGATGGTTGATACTGGCACAGAAGATACAAAAGAAATTGCAAATTCCTTTGAAACGTTCTTTGGAACTATCTTTGTTGGTGGAATTGATGACATTAGTCCTATACCATCCTCTCTGCCAAATGTGGGGTACTTTAAAGGGTGCTTGTGGGATGTTAAATATAACCAGTACTCCTTGCAATTTTTCCCTCTCACCATTCCTACTGAAATTGAGTCTTTACCAGGAGATTTGATGAATGTAGTGGATAATGAATGTGCTAGCGATGACCTATGTCAACAGATGCCATGTGAAAATGGTGGAACCTGTAAAAATGAAGGTTTATGGAATGAGTTCCAATGTGACTGTCCATATGGTTATACAGGATTAACGTGTGAAAGTGAAACCATTTGTGGTCCAACTAGAAATCCTTGTCCAGGAAAAGTGACTTGTATTGAGAAAGGTGATAGCTATGAATGTAAGTATGGTATGAAGAATGTGGAGTTAGGGGATGGGTTGGGTATTGAAATTTAGCCCTATCCTTAGCGGACATTGTGGGACAGTGCTCCTGTCCTGCCACTGCTCTGAATACAGTGGCAGACCCTGATAAAGCAGGCATGTCCCTATTAAAAGTGAACGTGCCCTTCCAATCCAAGCAGGTGGCTATAGGCCAGGTTAACCTAGGTGGGATATATGTCAAAAATATTAAGTATGGAAGAATCAGCTGGGGTTTGCAACCCCCCACCCCCAGCCCCCAAAATATTGTAATTACAGTAGTTGATATTTCATCTCCATTTGTTGTAATAGCACAAGTTAGTTAGATGAGGTTTAACGGCTCAGTTTACCAATTGGTGTAAGTCGGGCCAGCCACTGCCTTTTTTCAGTTGTGGCTCACTGGCTTGTTTCCCTTACTCCATTGCATATGCTGAGCACCAAGCACAATGGCAGTAGGTTCCATTTTTAAAGTCTTTGGTGTGACCCAGCCAGGATTCGAACCCCCGACCTTCTGGCTGCAAGTCGTATGCTCTAACCACTTGACCATGCAGTCAGTCTGTAATAGCACAAGTATGTTGAGATGTGATGTGCACTATATTATATAAGGTATGGTTCCTTTAAAACAGTGAGCCTAAACCTTTCAGACAACTAGATTTCTTGAAACAGCAATACATTTTCTTATTAATAAAAATTTCTTTTATTAAGGCACAATTTTTGAAATAGACTTGCTTCTTTAACTGAATGCAAATTTTCTTCTTTTATCCTTACCACATATTTTCTTTCTCCCTCCTAGGCGTGGTAGAAGCAACTTTTGCTGAAGCCTCCAGACTGCATTATGAGCACAATATAAGCTTGAGTTCTCCACTGGAAACAATAAGTTTCCGCATGCGTTCTCGTCGTGACTATGGCCTCATCTTCCGGGCTGCTACTTCTGCACCATCAGGATACTTTGTTGCGATTGATATAACAAACTCTGTCCTCACAATCCGGTTTAACCTTGGAAATTCAGAAGATCATGTTTTTGGTACTACCTTTGAAGTAGACGATGGTAACTGGCATGATGTCAATGTTAATTTTACAAGTAACAGTGTCTCTGTTCGTCTTGATAATATGAAAAAGGACTTGTCTGGTGTTCAGTTAGACACTGATCTTAGAGGTGCACTCATGGAACCTTATGCCGTCTCTGTCGGAGGGGTGAATCTTCATACAGGGTTTGAGTTCGCAAATGTGATTGGTTTTTCAGGGTGTTTAGAGGAGGTACGGATTGGTGATCATCTCCTTCCATTCTTCAATGAAACAGTGTATTCCCCAGATCTTGATGAGCAATTTGTCATAGTTGAAGGTGAGGTGCCACTTGGCTGCCCTGGGGCAGATGTCTGCAGTGATGATGACTGCCAGAATGGCCTTTGTGTGGATGAATGGAATGAGTATTCCTGCAACTGTACCGCAGGTTATGAGGGGAGATTATGCGACATGCAGATAGACGAGTGTGATTCAGATCCATGTGAGAATGGTGGCACATGCCAGGATCAGTTAGATGACTACATATGCCTCTGTTTGCCTGGATATGGTGGTAAAAACTGTGAGGAGAACATAAATGAGTGTGATTCTGTTCCCTGCCAAAATGAAGGAACCTGTACTGACCTGATCGATGACTTTGAATGCCAGTGCCCTACCAATTTTACAGGAAAACTATGTGAATTTATGGTGAGTTTTCCCTATGTAGATTTGGGTAAAGAACCCAGGTTCATAAAATCAGTTTGCAGACTTTTACTTACGCCAGCCTTGCGAGGTCTGATATGTAATATATTCCTCGGGAAGCAGATAGTTTTTGCACCACACCCACATTGTGACTGCATGTCAGTCCTCTGACCTACTGTCCAATCCTCAATTTTCTTGGATGCTCAGCATGCTGGGTGAGAAGTTTGTGGCTTCCCAAATTTTTGAAGGTTTGTGCCTCTTAAAGTTTCCAACCGTCTAAAATTAGCTGTTGTCTCTGTTAAGTGTCTTTGTATTATGATATCTGAAAATTTTGTTTTTGAGTTGTTCATACTGCTTATAGCCTAGTGGTATGGCTTGCTATCGAACCCTTCCTCATACATATTTCATAGTTCTCAGCTGTTGTTCACTGGGATATTTGTATAGATATATTGTACCTTGTGCCTTCTAAAGTGTGTGTGATCCACTCTGAGTAACTGGGCTCAGCTCTAGTAATAGTTCATGACTTCTCAGTGACTTGTTCCTGCCTGCAGTATTTTGATTACTGAATATTCTCATTTTTGGTTTCGAACCACCTTCCCCTGAATACTTGGAGTTCTGCAGCCATTTTGTGTGTAAAAACTCATAATGGAAAACAGCCATTCACACATTAAGTTACATGCTATACAATACCTCTGAGAAACATGGCTATTTGGCTACGATGTTCTATAAAATTACTTTGGATATTAAGGCTTGTAGCCACTTATCGCTGGAAAGGCGTACTGCATTATTGTTTTCTACAGTATTTGGCTTTTTCTCCAAAATTTTGCATAATCATTGTGTGTGGAAAATTTACCATTTTGTATAAAAAACTATAGGTATGGTGTTAGAAGTTATTGAAGTGATAAAGCTTAGCAAAGATATCTAAGTAGGATGTTGTTGTATCATTGACCCGACAAAATAAAGTAGAAAATTCATAAATTGTATCCCTGCACAATGGGCTTTTTTGCCGTGGTTATTTGGGATGCTTAAGTTAAATCGCATTTCATGGTATGTATATATTAATGCCCATAGATAACTTAGTGATAAGATCTAATTACCACTTTCTCTCAAGGTACAAATAACATGCGATGAAGATGTATGTGAAAACAACTCTTCCTGTACACCAAGAGATAATGCCCCTGTCGGGGAGGTGAGTCGTTGTTTGTTCTTTGGGTCAGTGTGTATAATACTTACCATTTTAAAAACCTTTATTCTTAGTAAGTGCATGGTAAAAAGCATTAAAAAAAAAAGTGAAGTAGAAATTCCCGTAACGCATGGTTATAAATCATTAGTCATCCCAGGGTTCTCCCACATCACTGCTGCTTAAATGTTAAACAAACCAAAACTTATGGTGACATTCCACCAGAAAGAGCTGTTTATAATCAAAAGTTGTCAAATGAAATATTTTAATGAAAAGTCTGTTGGAAGTATAACAAAACTTTTATTGTCTGATATACTGTAGCTCTTCAAAGTGTAACAAATTTTGAAGCGCTTCATAAGCTATGCAAAAGTAATGAAGTGAAGTACTGGTATTGAAGGGTTTAACAGTAATAGTTATGCTGCTAACCAAATGCCAATTTTTACTTGCCAGTGACTCCACAGTTTGTGAAGTGACATTGGCATTTTTCAAAGGGACAAGTTGAACTTTTAAATCCCTCAGGGCATATCAGTATGACAATTGTTTTTGATATGTAGGTTAAACAAACAAAGCATAAAATTACAAATATTTGATCAGTCCCTTGTTCCTTTTCACTGATTTAACCAGTGAATTTTTTTCATGTTGAAGGTGTCAAACTGAAATTTCACTGTAAAGTCATCAATAGTTCATGCATTTTGGTGGAAATTGCAGTTGTTTTCTGTAACTTTAATCTGGTATGTCATTGTCTTGTCATGAAATCTTTTTCACAGGATGCTTTTACGTGTTCCTGCCAGCCCGGATACACAGGGTCGAGGTGTTCCTACCCTGTTAACTACTGTGATAATGTCACCTGTGAAAATGGAGGCACTTGCTCATCTAACATGGCCCTACAAACTCACAACTGCTCTTGCGTCCTTGGGTTTGAAGGCCTGTTCTGTGAAATAAACATTGATGACTGTAGTCCAGGAATCTGTGAGAATGGAGGCACCTGCCAAGACCTGATTAACGACTATGAATGTGATTGTGTTCCCGGTAATTTAATCTTTGTTTCAGTGTCATAGATAATTTATTGAAACTTCATGAAAGGGAGTATTTTCCCTCATCAGGAAATTAGGGTGGGGGCTTGGATAAAGGGAGAAAATGTTTGAATTGCATGTATTTTGAGATGTTTTTGTTTCATTGTGTAATAATCAGCAAGTATAGGCTTACTGGGTAGGAGGAAGTATCTGAAGAATATTGTATCACATGGTATTTAAAAATAGCAGTGGTGAGTTTTGGTGCATATACTGTACCTTTGCCATGAATGGGTGTTGAAAGGTAATGTTATTTGCCCATATAACCAAACTGTCAGAAGTCAATACCTTGAACTGTAAGGGTGTGAGAGATTAACATTTTGTCCATTACATGTGTGAAGGTCACCAGTTGTTAAGAACTGAAAACCTTGTGAACACAATATCTCAAGATAGGAATGATGGATGCTTTTCCTACTTTGCGTATGGATTAATCATATTGAGAGATAGAATCCTATTGTCTTGTTAGAGGTCAGAGGGCACCATAGGTAAAAATCTAAACATCTTGTAAACACAGTATCTCAAGATAGGAAGCCAGCATACTTTTCATACGTACGATGTGTCGTTATAGTAAGAACACTAAAGTGTACCTTAAGTCTAGAATTT
>WURT03294192.1:0-25031 GCA_009936505.3 Holothuria glaberrima
GCGAGCTCTTGCGATTCCTTGCGAGCTCTTGCGACCTCGAGAAGATCGCTAAGTAAAATATAGGGAGAAAATTAGCTGGACAGATTAGCTGGTGGAGATCGAAAACAGTTGTTCTGGCAACAGTTACTCGATAAACCTTGACAATAGAATAAATACTTTTGAAAGAAGTGGAGCTTGGCCACACTGTTTATACAGCAGTCAACTTTGAATTATCTGAAATCCGTCCTGTTAATTACAGTAAGCATTATTTTTGTAACTGGCAGTTTGGAACCCACTCGCTTGATATTCCTTTGTCTTCAAGATTACCAGTGATGGTACTGAGAATTACCTGTACTTTTCTTCCCCTCCTTTTTCTCTTCATTACAATTTTTCTCTTGCATAAATTTCTTCATAAAAAGCATATTTCCTTATTTGCTTAATAAAAATTCGAAACAAAAATTTAAGTATTTTGAATTTTACGTAACATAATGGAACTTAAAAATGCAAAGTGTACTCTGGTAGATTACTTAAATTTAAAATTTTAAATGTTTGTGACGTAGGTAACTGACTGAAACTTTTGTGAAAAAAGTTTAGTATTTCAGGAAATATGTTGGCTGTTCGTAGCTATAACAACGACGCTGGTAAAACATGCGAAACTGCGAGTGCTTTAAGTTTTTTATTATTATAATTAGTTTAGGGTAACGATTTGTGATTTCTGTAAGTTTCGTATATCTTCTAGACCTTTTGTTGCCCACGTCACGTTCCAAGTAGTAACGCAAAAACCTCTAAGTTCAAGGCTGGTATTCCATAGCAATCATAACGCGATATAAACTACGGCGAAGTACGTGTAGCTAAACTAAGCTAAATAAACAGGCATACGTGAAGTTAAAGGGGCTATGGCATGCGGACCCAAAGCTATTAAGGAATAGCGCTGCAGTTCCAATTACATTGGTTGCTGCACTTTGATTGACACTCTTTCAAACAATAACTTCATCGGTTTGGTCAATGTTAACTTATACAGTCAGTCGATCTCTTAAGTGAGCTCACACATGGGTACTGTGTGTCAATGTGGCCTTGATCAGTTGAAACTCAGTGCGAGCTACCATGGCTCTGTCTTCGGAGGTGTACCAGACAGGTACTTTTGTTTCAATTGGAGGAGAGGCTAGAAGTAAAATTAGAATTGAGTTTTTACAGTTTTGGTTGAGATTATAGAGCCTTTGAATTTAGCAAACGAGTAAACTAAATTTAGCCTTCTCGAAAGATTGCTTTGGAAAACGCTAAGCTATGAATGGCTCCCCGTATGCTCACTTTAAAGCTTCACGTAAGCTATGTTTGGCTTTAATTTGTATTGCAGACGTAACTTAAATTTGGCTTTCGTGAAGGTAGGTCTCCTATGCAGCTGTTGCTCCGTGTGCCTTGCATATTGCGCAATGGGACGGTGCAATGGCTATAACCCAATGATGTGCATGCTAACGCGCACAAGTGCGCGTTAGCGCCGAAGGCGCTAGATGCCTGACTTTGCCGTAAAACTTGAAGCCACACTGCATGAGCTGTAATACGGCAAACGTGTATTCTTTTGGTGACGTCACAATACAGTTTTCATTACGTGTGTTTGATATTGCTTTACTGTCTGTCCCGATGAGATAACGAAATTTAAGGCAAATGATCAGTTTACGCCGGAAAGTTCGGAACAAAACCTTTTGAATGCGAAACATTGAACTTATATGCCTCATTTGCTCAAATAGTGAGCTAATTGTAAACTCACGGTGTTTGCTAAACATACCGTTGATAGTTTTTTCGTGGAATTACTTTGCCGTATTACAAGTGTCATGGCGGCCCCCATGTAGGCTTCATCGGATGTCAAGAAGGCAATGGCTATTTTTCGTTGCGTCGTTAAAGTCAGGCATCTAGCGCCTTCGGCGCTAACACGCATTTGTGCGCGTTAGCACGCACATCATTGCTACAACCATAACAATTTGGCTGCACTTGTGTTTACGCATATATACGTGCATGGGTGTAGCTTGCACAACGTATAGCAAGTTCCCCGATTGTTTTTGTAACCGTCACGAATAGTTCCATGCTCTAACGTGGTTGGATAAACAAAAATGACGTCACTTGAAATAGATCTATTTGACCACCCACGGTTACGTCACTGGCCCTGGTTGGCATAGAGCATGCCCAAGAACGTATGCGTGCATGTTAGGTTTTGCGCGTGTAAACGCTGTTGCGATTGCAGATAGAGCGTAGACGAATTAGAATCTACTTATGGTTGTGCCTTATCGGCTCTTTTGCCAATCAGCCATGCCGTTGTTTGTAAACATGAATTTGTCTATAGACTATACAGAGATATCCCAACCCTTAAAATTATTTCTCCGAGACCTTATGCACTGACGTCCGGTACCCAAATCAGCTGTTTGCATTTGTTGGTGTCGGTTGCAAGGTTTGCGCCTACCTCCACCAGAGCGCACTTTCTGTACTGTGACGTCATATGCATAAGTTCTACAGAGACATGTAAAATTGCTCACTAATTTCTACGTCATTAGTGCCATTGAAATTAAATTATTAATTTTTTATTACAAATCAATAATTTGTTATGACAAATTAATAATTTGTATTATATAAAACCTTATTAATTCCTCTACATCTGATTGGAGGATTGGTCGTCACATGCCATGGGTTATTCGGTACTAACCCACGGTCGTGGGTTAGTATATTCTATCCCACGGTGGTGACATCAGCCATGGGGGTACGTACAATCAAGTTTTGAGCAAAATCTATGATTTAGGAAGTTAGGTGTTATTTAAAACAAATAATGAATGTTTCCATTCGTGCGATAGTATGAATAATTCCATTCGTTGAAAGGTTGAACGTTCTATTCAATCTTTCAACTCATGAAATTATTCATATACTATCGCACTCATAAACATTCATTATTTGTATAATAACAATTTAATAATTTTCATTTCAATGGCACCAATGGGGTTTCGTAAATTTCAGCTCTCCGGCTTTGGAAATGAAAGATATAATCACCAAGGATTCTGTGACGTCTGTCTTTTAAATTTTAACACAATTTAAAATGAACTGGGTTCAGGGTTGACAACTCCGACTCGCTTATCACTGAGAAATCCTTGAAATATCCTTGACAAATCACGATCACTCCCAAGTTCAAGGGCAAGTCATATAAGAAAAGACACCTACCCTGGAAATCGTTTTCGTCTAATCAGAATGCAGGAGGAATACAATACATGTAAATTAAGTAATGGCAATTGTTCACTGTCAAATTCAGATTTTTACTGGAGATCAACAAACAACATTGGCTGCAAGATTCATCGAAATATGGCTCCGAAGATTACCCAGTTGGCGACAATGATGGAACATTTTTGTTGGGTACAGGGACAGTATATATATCTTCACGTGTTAACACAGCTGCAATATTGCCCTGCATTTCCCACCAGGCAGTGGCGTAGCCAGCGGGGGCAGGGGGCGCAGGAACCCCCAGTTGAAACTCTCGCACCCACTTGCCCCCCAAATGAAATTACATACCGAGAAAAAAATTTTAATACACGCCAAATATGTATGTCTACAGGCTACACGATGATGTCTATTGCGATTTTGTCAGTCCTAGAAATATGCTGTACGACTAGTATCCGATTATGAGCAAGTTCACACAGGACTCTTATCTCCCGAGTACGTCCAACTCCAGTATATTTAGCCCAAGAATGGCTACACCAAACTGAGGGTCTGAGCTCTGTCTCTCTCGAGTCGAATTTATCAACTTCCATTTACATCCACCCTGACATACTGACGCATTGATTTTGTGTGTGAAAGTCATTGACTGTTTTCGGTCTATTTTTGGGCTAAAAATCCAAGAAGCTCCAAGAAGGGGGAGAATTTCGAAGTGGAGGCTGAACATATTCTTGTTTAGAACACTCAGGAAGTGCCGTTTCCGGCCATCTGGGAGTTTGTAAAGACGAAAATTTGTGGTACGCTCCGCGCCAACTGATGGTGGCGCTCCGCAAAGAAACATTAATTAAAATTTTTCATAGATTGATTTTTTTTTTTTTGCATTAAATGAGAAATCTCAGACTTGAGATCCATATTTTAAGGCTGGGTACATGCAGCTTAAAACACTCGGGAAGTGCCGTTTCCGGCCATCTGAGGGGTTTGTAAAGCCAAAAATTTTCTTGTACGCTCCGCGATGGTGGTGCTCCGCTTCAATAGTCCTATAGTATCAGCTAAGTCTTCCCCACCAGTCGTACCCTTCGCCCCTCCCCCCCCAGATTGAAAAGCCTGGCTACGCCACTGCCACCAAGTGAAGCCACTACTACGTGTCTTACAAAAGTGCAATAGACTGTACCACGCTGTGCTAGGTGTTACATTCAAGAAGAAATATGACCCTCGAACATAACTTTCATATATTTTCCACAGATGCGCAGTCAAAACATTGACGTTTCAAAATGTTTCAATTTTAAGTGGGCAATGCTTTAAAATACGGAGCATTCATGAGACAGAAGTACCTCTTCAAAAGGAGAGGACTAACAAGGGATTGAAAAACGATCTGATGCGAAAGAAGTCCATTAGTCAAATTGTCATGGAGGGCCTTCTGCCTCTCTTCAGTCTTCTATAGTCACAAAATATTTCGGGAGCTCTTTCAACAGATCACTTTGCATGCGATTGAGGGATACTGTATTTAACGAGCAATTCATTCTAGCTATAAACAGTAGAACATATGTAATGGTCAAGTGCCGGTATAAACAATACCCGTGTCATCATAGGAGTCAACAGCTTCTGAAAAGGGGAGGACCTACATTGAGCAGAACGATAATGAACACGCAAAGTCCAAAGGGCTTGTGTGTTTATGGGGGTGGATCCTAAATTCTCTGTGGTGTGATCCGTGCTAAAATCAAGTTGCCTACTTAGTAAGTATCCAAGGAAACGATACATTCCCCTTCAATTTAAAATATTTAAAACTGAGTATAATTTTCTTTTCATAATTTTCGAGTTTGATTTCATTGAATCAGCCATTATTTCAAGTAGAATTGAGTATATGCCTAATTAGGGTTCTGGAGAAAGTGGTGAGGGGGGGGGCAAACGATATGATACCCTACACATTCATAAGGACTTTGAGAAGTGCGGCATACATCCCTTGCCCGTCCACCACCTCTTATAACCCCCCATTTTTACTTCTCCGCTGCAACGTATTATGAAAATTCTGTCGAAATGCATAGTTAACTGTTTTGCACAGTGAAAAGGTTAAGCTGCCCTAAAAATGCTGACAAAGATGCGTACAATGCACTCACCTAGGTTTTGCTACATGTTAACTTTAGATTTGACCCAAATCTGTCAGTGTGATGCTCAAATTAAATTGCCATGCAGTCTAAAATTCTGAAGTAGCTGAATTGTGGCCTTTAATTAAGCAGATTTGGCTTTGACCGTACATTAGCCTATAGCGACAAACTTTTCAATCACGTGTCACAGAGTTTCGTAAAATTACAAAGAGTATGTCACCCGTCTCTGCGGATTAATTTTCAGGCGCCTAGTAGAGTGACGTGAAAAGATAATAATGTTGTTCCGCGCAAATTGTGCACTGAATGCGGAAGTCCCAGAATGACATTATGGAGCATTATGGGGTGCCAGATAAACTGAGATGCGGAGATGCTTACGTAAGTCTGCGAAAATGTTTTCAAAATACCATTCTACCATTCTCGATAAATTTTACCGTATACAATTTATCATAGTCGTAATTAAGCCGTTCTTAGTTTACGAATGAGCTTTCAAATCGTCTTACGGGGGGAATTATGTAAGGGGAAGGGTCTTCGATCCTTTCCCCCTTCGTAAAATTGCTTCAATCCTTTTGCGTCCATAGGTGCAATTTGATGCAAAATTTAGTGTAGGTTTTGAAAAATACCTGCTAAAGAAGTTTGGTATTTAATTGAAAATAAGGTGTTTTCGTCCTGAAATAGAGGAAACGAAGCATGCATACTCCAGTCCCTCACATTTTGGAATGGGGGAGCTAAGGCCCCACTTCCTGCCTACTATGCCCCTGTAATCAATGCTGAAACAGTGTGGTACGTTAAGTTTTAAGCTGGCCGTGCGCATATATTCTTGGTCATTAACTGGAAGAGAAGTTGACATCGAAGTCAGGAAGATGCAATTAAACTCCTTTGCTTCGCCGCCCATGAAGGATATCGCCCACCCAGTACTTATTCATTTCGGGTGTGACTATTCACACATTACGTTATGCATTAATAACAATCGAGCCTTATAAAATCCTTATGAACCTTCCATTTTGTCAGCTCGGTTTCAATTGGCTCCAACTACTCTGAGTCCCATTGCAGCTTATTTTTGGCCAATTTTCATTCCTATATCTCTCGCTCCGGCTAGTTCCAAGCTCAGTAAAACCCGAATACAGCGGGAAGCGAGTCCAAGACCTGACTCACCTGCTCACGCACTACTTTGCCGATAGGGAGAGAAACCATAAACTTATATATTATTATATCTATCAAAGCTAGATAGAAAAGTTTCTCGAAAAATAATGGACGTATTCAAAGTCTTTCAACCAGAATCTTAATAAAGTCATTACAAGGGAACAACCCATTGTGAACATGTATGCTTGTTTTGGCAAACACTGGACTCAAATAAATGCTATGATTTCTTCTGCTGCCACTCTAAATATATTGAACCTTTGTCCTCTTTGTTTTTCTTCAGCCAAAATGGGTACATATCCAACTTAGGGTTACTAATATGTTGGGTGAAACTATTACTATAAAATAAAATTCTCATTGTCCCAAAGTAACCTCAGAGTAACATCACTCACGTTTACGATTGATCAACAGACTGTGGTTGAAATGAAAGATGGAAAAGTGAAATCACACCACCATGCCTCCGAACCCCTCAGATTTATCAATGGCTTATACATATGAGCGGGATGTTGATGACGACAGCGTAGAAGAACAACATAAGGGTACATCCTGTCCCTTCGACTGGTTGCCGGAGGACGAAAAACCAAACGCTTTAACCCCAGGTTTGCTCCCCAAAGGAGCTACGACCCTTGAAGGGAGCGGCTATGGCATTATTCCCAACTACTTAGGAATATGATCATATCTCTAAATCAGTGGCGTACGCAGGAGGGGGAGGGGGGAGGCATTGGGCCATGCCCCCTCTCACGGATGCCAATTTTTTTTCAGATCCGAAAAATACGTAATTTTCTAACACAAGTTTTACTTTAAAAGGTAGCATATTGGGCACCAGATTGCATCTAAGGAACAATTTTTCAAAGGGGGAGGGGTTGTCTCCCCATGGCCCCCTCACTAATGCCAATTTTTTTGTAGTTCCTAAAAATACGCAAATATTGTAACACAAATTTACTTCAAAAGGTAGCATATGTAGCACCAGATTACATGTAAGGACACCTAATTTTCAAAGGGGAGGTGGTTACCCCCTCACCATAGACCCCTCCTCCAGGCCGGGGATCACTTATGCCCTTTTCTTAGTTCCTAAAAATACGCATATTTTTTCCACACACATTTTACTTCAAAAGGAAGCATATTTGGCACCAGGTTGCATGTATGGTCACCCGATTTTTCAAAAAAACTTCATAGGGGACACCCCCTCCCCTTAAACCCCTCCCTAATGGCGGGGATCACTGATGACCTTTTTTTTAGTTCCTATATAAAAAAAGAAAATGTTTAACACGAATTTTACATCAAAAGGTAGCATATGTGGCATCAAACTGCATGTAAGGTCACCTAATTTTTCAATAATTTTCAAAGGGGAGGGGACACCGCCTCCCCTTAGACCCCCCAGGCCGGCGATCACACAACATACTTCATGGCGCCCTTGAGAAAAATCCTGCGTACGCCACTGCTCTAAATACAATTGGTGAATGTACTTTGACATTAACTCAAAGAGTAGCTTCATTCTGGTTGATCAATGAAGGCATGTCCTGTCAACTGTGTTCCCGAGCTCACACAAAGCATGATTGTGTGGATGGGGCCTTGAGTAATTTAAACTCGATGCCAGTTACTGTTCTATACTTTGACTGCATGGGAGTTGTGGTGAACAGGTGATTTTGTTTAAATTGGAGGAGGTATTAATTACTGTCCGGGTGAGAGGGTATAGGGCCTTTAAAACAAAACTTGACCTGGTTTCGATCCCTCAAATCTCTACATCGTGGGTCCTTCATGTGTGGCCCCATTCTAGATAAGCTGAAAAGATCAGATACTACTGTGCATGATCATAGCCAAAAAAGCCTGGAAGCGAACCAACATAAGTAGGATGCTCAGACAGTCGGTTCTATTGAAAACGAACAAATGGCTAAAACTAAACTCTGTGATTGTGATAATATAGACGGGGAGGAATGCATCCACTCCTTTTCATTTATGAAGATCGTTAAGTTACGTTTTCTAGTTTTGTTGATTTTCCTCTTTTCTGCAAGGTGTTTCTAGTTAAAAATGTCCATAAAATTCGTGTCATAATTGAACGCGGATTAGGAGCAGTTTCAGATCAAATAGCTTCTCTTCTCCGTTATCCAATATCCTTCAACTGCTCAAAAGCCACAGTTAAGGGATGTTAATATGACCAGCTATTATACTTTTTGTACATTGATGAGATGAGGTTGGCTATTTTCCTCTAGGAGCCCTTTTGTAGTTATCGCTGATGCATCGAACATTCTTTTATGTTCTTTGTATTATAATTGTGTGAACTATTGTTTTATTATGTCTGCAGATGAAGTGATATCTCAAAACTACAAAAGACGAAGAGTTTTTTGACCTGAATGTTATGCATTTCTGTACACATTCAGGGATGGAAATCCAGAGAATTCCTGTCTTATAGACAGACATGGGAGTTGAAACAGACGATATAAACATGGAATACTTTCTTGCAGATAGTAAAATAAAAATTTGAACAAATATATGCACCAGACTAGTTAGTACGGCATCCTCTTTTATAGCATGGAGGTAGTACTTGCATTTTAAAAGCGACAATATATTTAAAGGTTTTTCGCTGTCGTCCCTGTTCGTCGTGCATCTGTCAGACATTTGGCGGTCAGGCGCTCGTTGTATGAACCATTCGTTGAATACAGGGTACTGCTGTATGAACCATAAATGAGCCATTTATAATTCAGTATAGCTCTATAAATCTATGAAAGTTGAAAAGTGTTCAATTCTAAGCTATATCCGTGACTGGCCAAGAAGAGCAAATGATGAACATCCATGGTCCTCCGCACAATGGCATTATAGCGCGTGGAAATAAAGTATAAGCTAAACCGGCCTTTACGCATCTTCGGAGCAAGAGCTATGTCGGCCATGCAAGTCAATGGGAATCCTGTTGACATATGGTAGTTGCACGTAAAGGCTGCAAATATACAGGACTTTGTTTACTGAATTCAGGACCATCTATCGATCGATTTATCTTCGAGCAACCTTATGAATTTAATATTTTCTTACCTTATGAATTTTAATATTTACTTTTTCTAAGCATGCTCCAGTTGCGTCTAGCTAGCAATGCAAGAAGGTGACACCTAAAGGGTCTCCTGGACTGTCAAATCATCAGTCAAAGGTTCGAGCATTCAAAATGAAGTTCCGGGGTACTTTGTGTATACCGATTCACCCAGTCGTGAAGATTCCAGATGTAATCCAGCCACATTGAAGTTCGTGTGCTCAGGCTTTGTTTTAATGTTGCCAAGGAGACGAAATTGTATTCATGCAAACAAAAATTAAGAAACTCTTTGTAATCAGCTACGGAGGCAAAGTTATATACGGTACATCACAGTTCGTCGCTATGCTTCCGAAAGCTTTGAGTCACGGCTAAATTATTTCCAACCAAGAAAAACACGAATAATTTTTTGATAATACACAGACATGGTGGACATCAAATGTCTGAAGGCATAGCTCTCTGAAATATCGGCCAAAACATCATGTTTTAAAGACATGACATCAAGCTAAAAGGTAGGGGATTTAATGTACCGTATATATTTGGCATATTTAGGCCCGTTTCTATAGGGGAAGTAAGGGGAAGCCCCCCCCTTCAGAGGCCCCCACTTCAGAGGGCCCCTACACACAAAGTGTAATTAATCAAATAAAACCTGTTTCAAAATAAGTACTTTAAAGTCTTCTTTAATATCCCACCAAATTACGAGTACTGTTGTTATTTCTAAGAATAAAGTAAGTTTGCAGCAATTTCAAAGGCCAGAGGAATGTCATTTCTAGCATTCCTGAAGGTATTTCCTGGCAATGTTTTTAAGTCGCTACTCGCAGCCTATGGGAGCGCCCCGCTTAGACAGTGTTACATATTCATTCTTCAACTAATATCCCTTTAATTACGTCTGATAAGTGGGGCCAAACCGTGAGATCCTTAGCCTTAGGCCTTCAATACGAGGACACCTCCCTCGCCGGTACAAAACAGCTTTGTTTAATGTTCTCAGCATTTTGATGATTTATTGTTGTCACTGTCGAAAATCCCTGCCCACGTTTGCACGTTTCATTCTAACTCACTTTATATGCATTGCAACGAACTTCCCTATACGTAAAATCAAGTGAACACAGTAAAAATTGCTTTCCTTTATTTCGTCTGAAAACGCGGTATGCCGAGGAAGGTATATTGAAAATCTTAGATGTTCCCCTTTTGTGAAGTGATATGTCTCCCTAAGGTATTACAATCACGACTGTGGTATCAGAAATTGAATCATCCGAATCGAGAGAAGTAGACGAAATACTTAAGAAAGTGATTCTAGACTGACAGACAAGCGGAGAAGCATCATGTCAACTATAAAAGATCGCTCTATCGCCTTCGACGTTGAAATTTTAACTTGATCGGAAAGGTGCTAAAAGATAAAGACAACATTTAATTCCCCATGAAACTTGACAACTTTAACAAATTAGATGCATATATCTATCATTTTTTGCCTATAACGCTGAGTGCTCGACTGTTAATGAACAGTACACTCCCTTTCAGAAAGATTTGTCTGGGTAGGCTACTGAGTAAGGAGCAGGCCCGTAGCCAAGTAAGGTATCGAATGGGGATGGGGTGGGGGCGAGATAGCTTCCAGGTGGCGAACAAAATTTTCATGGGTTGGGCAAACTATACTAATCTGCTTTAAGGCAATGGTAACTTTTGATCTTCTAGGGGATAAAAAATTTCCAGAGGGACGTCCCCCCCCCCTGCCCACCTTGGCTACGAGCTTAGTATATAGACAAGAAGGTAAAAGATTTGCTAATCGATTACGGTTTCTTTATACTCGTAGAAACAAGGGAAAATGTATGTATGGAGATATTCAGTGACATTCGGATAAATGAATGACAAAATGTACTTTTACGTCAAAAAGGCTTGCAAGTGAAATTTTAGGTTTTGGTAGATTTTGATGTGGGGAACAACTTATCAAAAATCTATTGACACCGGTTAGCGGAATACTTATTTAATTGAGTCATTTACAAAATGGCCGTTTATAGGCTCATTGTAAACGCTAAGTATCCAAAACAATACTTTCGCAGATTTAGGAAATTCTGCTGTGTTCAGATTTTGTTTGACATGATGGTAGCCTATTACGATTAAATTGACTAGCGGTACTACTGTAGACCTTTAGCTTCCATAATCACATATGATCTTAAGCTTAATAAAGACAAAAACTCGTCACACCAAAGTATATTTTTATTAAGGGGGGATCAAAATTTCAGTTGGTGACTGTTTTTTGATTGACATCAAAGTTTGAAAATTCAAAAGATGCAGAGTAGCTCACATTCCACACAGTGCAGAGAGGGTGTTTGGATTACACATTAAAGACTTGTAAGCTCACTTGCCTTCAGCTATAAAGTAGTTTTGTGTCTGCATAAGGAGGAGCTTTACACAGTTATGGGAGGAGCAAAAAGTTGCTTAGTTGGGAGAATTGGAACTGTCTGGAATGACGAGAATTGCCCTTTAAGTTACAAAAACCGAATTTTCTTTGCCTACTGTATAGAATGTATGCAGTACAAGCCTTGGTTGCAAGTTTCAACTTAGTGTTATTACTTTTAACATTTTTGTGATATAGAATTATTGACAGATGGCAAGTGGCATAGCACATCCGAGCGAGAAAAATTCGTGGTTTGGTCTATTGATACGTTTGTTCCAACTTCCAGGGATGGCGCCAGGATTTGCGGGGGGGGGGGGAGGGCAGTAAGTCGACGCTCTGAAAAGAGCCAAGTAAGTTGCAGATATGATACTGAATGCAAAAGTTTTGTGGCGAAGCGCGCCGAAAATTTTGTTTTTTCGCAGAAAGTTTGAAAATATCAGGCTTTTAGTAAAGACAGTGTGAAAAGAGCTGGTTTTTATTCAGAAAAATTGGAAATTTTGGGGGGATTTGTCCCAACGAAACTGGTAAATTTCCCTGGGGAAGCCATCCTGAGTTGAGGTTTTTTCCCCCTGTCCCTCCATCAGTGGCGTAGCCAGCGGGGGTAGGGGGCGGGATCCCCCAGTTGAAGCTCTCGCCCCCAAATGAAATTACAGACCGAGAAAAAAATATTTTAATGCACGCTAAATATGTGTGCCTAAAGGCTACATGATGATGTCTATTGCGATTTTGTCAGTCCTAGAAATATACTGTACGACTAGAATCCGATTATGAGCAAGTTCACACAGGACTCTTATCTCCCGAGTACGTCCAACTTCACTATATAGCCCAAGAATGGCAACACCAAACTGAGGGTCTGATCTCTGTCTTCCATTTATATCCACCCTGACATACTGACGCATTGATTTTGTGTGTGAAAGTCATTGACTGTTTTCGGTCTACTTTTGGGCTAAAAACTCCAAGAAGCTTCAAGAAGTGGGGGCTGAACATATTTTTGCTTAAAACACTCGGGGAGTGCCGTTTCCGGCCATCTGGAGGGTTTGTAAAGCAAAACATTTCTTGTACGCTCCGCGCTAACCGATGGTGGTGCTCCGCTTAGACAGTCTTCCTGGCGCTCAGCCCCCCCCCCCGTAATATTTTTTCCGTTCCGCCGCGCCTGTTGTATTAAAGTGCTTTCCTACAGAGTAATAAGTCTCTGATCAGTTCAAGTGATAGCGCTGTTTGCCTTCTAGAAAAAGTCGGCCGTGGAGTGAATCCAGGATTTCACAAAGAAGGGGAGGGGGCACTCCATGAGGGAAAAGTTCACACCTAGGCACGAGCGTCAAGTTTGCAAAGCCTCGGAAGGGGCGTCTAGAGAAAAACTTGAAATACATTTCCTGGCATCTGGCAATCAAACTAAGCATACATATTGTACAACAGCTTTGGGAACGTCTTAGAAAAGGACGTGGTGCCGAAAGGGGGGTGGATCCATGGAGCCGGGAAAGCCCAGTGGATCTACCCCTGCGGGCTATCCCTGTAAAGTTTACGCCTGACCCTTACGATAGGCTCTCACTCGTGCAAATTAGTTATTGTCGAAAGCAGTCGTGTTAAACGCAGTTACGGCTTTATTTTAACCCTAATCTGTACCCTACATATAGCCCGTAGCCAGACAAGGTACAGAATGGGGGGGGGGGGCGAAATGGCTTCCGTGGAAAAATTTTTTTTAGGGGGCCAAATGTGTAAAAACGTATTAAGTCAATGGGAACTTGAAACTTTCTAGGGGGCGAAAAAATTTCAGGGGCTTCGCCCCGCCCCTGGCTACGATACTGGGATAATGATATTGCTTCTGTTATCGACAGTACGACACATGACGTCCCACATGGGAGCTTAAAGAGCACTGACTGGGTTTTAGCTTCTCACCAGTTTAGTGGCATCCGCCTTCAATACAAGTTAGTACAAAACCTACACAATGCCGTTACATTCACCACAGACCTTCATTTATAGTACCATCGAAGTTTTCTAAATTTGTAGGGGTTGAACCTAGTTAGGGTAACCCAACTTCGAGGGCATGCTTCATTTAGATTTTCATGCCCTGTCGACAGGGCATGAAAGACTAAATGAAGCATGCCCTCGAGGTTGGGTTACCCTAACTTGGGTTGAACCAAGCAACTTCCGAGTTTTGACATTTTGAAAGGTAATTTTGGACATTTTTAGACACAAGGTTCAAATTGAAACCTTTTAGTGGCTGCATGATACTATAAACAATTAAACGCCTCAGCTAATAGCAAAACACATGAAACTCACTTGTAGAAATTTTTAGGGTCAAATGATCATGTACCTAACAGATGCCGTTAGTTTTACCACTTAATAATTTTTGACAACCGGGAGGGTTGGGACTCAGGCAGTGGTCTACCGACTCTGGTCACGCTCGTAAGCCCATGCTACAGACGTGGTGAAGAACGGTTTTAAGAAAAGCTAGCTATGCTACTTCAAAACGTAGATTAGTCCATGTCCACTCGTTTAAATTTAATAAACCATGGCAACATGCTCTAAATACCTTTCGAAATAGCGCCCTCAATCTCTAAAGTTTCTTGCGATCATGTTGTTCTTAGTACTGTTGTCATAAATGAATCGGTACCGTGATTCTATCACTTCAATAGAGGCCCGCTTGTCAATACCCCGCTGTATTGGCGGCGATTTGTTCTTACTATTGGGAGAAGGGGGGGGGGAGGCGTAACCCTATTTGTCAATAATTTACTGTGTGAAAAATCAAAGTCAATGGACGATATCTCAGATATTGGGGGGGGGGGCATGTTCCCCATTCTCCGGGATCGAGGCCATGCCCCGTGGTGTCTTTTTTCAACCCCTCCTCCACGACTTACAAATAAATAGTTCAGCATCGATTGTTCTCCTCCATCCCAAATATTAAGTTAAGTTTGTGAAAAGAGTTTTTGGGGTGAATATGGCTGAAGTGTAAGTGCACAAGTCCCAGAATTTCTGAGCAGAGGGCGTATCAGATTGATAAATAAATACTAAAATTTAAAGCCAGGCGGGAGAGGGAAAGGGATCCAAGTGCTTGTAGAGGAAGTCAGGTGTGATATCTTAAATTTTGGATGTTCCCAATGGCACTCGATGTGCAGTGACAGGCAACAAAAGCAATATTTTGCCTTATTGTTGGTCCATTCGAGATGGTAGATGCTGGGGATAAATGGCAAGTGAAGAGGTTGCAGGGTTCTCAAAACAATGAATCATGGAACATTTCCAAGTTGTCATGCATACGTAATGGTATAGAATGCATACAAAAATGAGAGTTAAAAAGACAGACTCTTCTAATCTTCTCTTACTAATGTTTAATTGGTCGAGACACCAAATGCATACTTCTGTAAAGCTTAGCACATAGGCTCCCCTCCCCTTTATGCCAAAAGTGAACGTGGAGTCACCAGATGACTCGAACCTGCCGCCTGCCCCACCAGTCCTACCTATTATAAAATGGAGGGTCATTAACTACATTATTGCTGCAACAATTACAATTGAGGAAAACACAAAAGAATAAGCTTGACCATTTACCATATAAGGGTGGTGGGTTAGTTAGATGAGGTTTAACGGCCCAGTTTACAACCAATTGGTTCAAGTCGAGTGGGCCACGGCCTTTTTTCCAGTTGTGGCTCACTGGCTTGTTTTCCCTTACTCCATTGCTTATGCGGAGCATCACGCACAACGGCAGAAGGTTCCATTTTTAAAGTCTTTGGTGTATCACCCCTTCTGCAAGTGTTTTGGCTGTAACTATTGTGATGTCAAGTTTGACAACAAAAAAGATGTTATTCTTTTGTTTAGTTTTCCAAGATGTTTGTCTTTGGATTAGACAGGACTAATCTACCCCCGGTAGATGTGAATTTATATTGTTTATCAATGTCTGGGATGCATTCATGTGACAAAGTTTGAAGTATTAAGCTTAGAGGCATTTCTGTGCTATCCCACTATTTGCTACAAGTCCACTGAGTAAAAAAGTGTGAAGGTCAATTGTCAGCATCTTCCAAACCACAGAAAAAACACATGCAAATTCCCCAGGTGCTTAAAAGGAATAAAACAGTTGTCTCAAATTTTTGAAACATCAGTTAAATCAAATCTCCTCTTATTTCTGATAAAGTGTCTTTCATAATAGTACTAAACATAAATATTTAAGATTATCCAAGGGGTTATCCAAAGCTATACTAATTTAGACTTGGATAACAACATGGGCTTTCTGTTTCTTTGTTAAACAGCCACAATTCTCTTAGACCATTTTTATTCTTTAAAGGACCATAGACAAAGAAACAAACCCAAAAACCAGAAGAAACATAATCTAAGTGATCTACATATTTATTATTTTTATATGACATCTTTTAAGCATATTCTAACAGTTACCTTGCCACATTTTATTTGAATATTCATTTTTACTGTACAAATGCAGTGAAATTAACTTTCTTTCTCCAAGAAAAGGTTCAACAAAAAAACAGCCAAATTTTCAGTTGCAGATACTGAAATCTACTGCTAGTCTTTTGTATTTCATTCCATTTACCAATAACTAATTTACTTTTGAAGAATGACATATCTTGTTTTTTTTTTCAATGACTAGAAACTTCTATGGCTTTCCCAAGGTCAGACTGTAATGTGGAAGGGGGTGGGGTGGAGGATCCACAATTCCTTACAGGTGGTCCCTGAGGATATCTGGGAGTCCTCCAACTCAAAAAATTTGAAAATCATTGATGGGTAAGATAAGAGTAAGGGGGGGGGGAGGAGAACATTCAATGTATTCGTTGGCAATAGTTGCTGGAAAAGGCCTAGGTGATTGACCTTAAAGGGCATGTGCGGTTGCCCTTTCCTTACTTATGAGACATCTATTGAACCAATGGCATATTTCCTTTTGTGCGAAACATGTATATTACGTTTCACAACATATATTCCAATACTACGTACTTGTACCTCACAACATCAAACACCTCATAATGTGGCCTACTGGACAGGTGCACAAAATCACATACTGCATGCCTCAAAATATCATTTTTTACTTCAAAATGTGATAATTATGGTTCAAGAGCTTGCTAACTCCACACGTTCTAATAGGTCAAAAACTTATCCACACGATATAAATAGAGGCTACATAGTGACTTCAGAGAATGATTAAGTTCTCAACAAGATATAATACCAAACTACATGCTTTCTTTCAATGGTAAATTTCAATCATACTGTACCTTGCAAAGGAAAGTAAAAACAATTAAAAATTACCAAGAATTATAAAAACTATGTAATTGTTATGGATACTATCCATACATGATAAACTTTGCTTTTGAATAAAAAGATGGGGAAAGGTAATCACTGCATTAACCTCTGTTTTTGTTGCAACCCCCCCCCCCCCACCCTCCCCCTTTCATTGCCCATCCACTGGAGAGATTTCAAAGGGACATTCAAAATTTCATAAGTAACAAATGAAAGTGTAAAACAATCAGTTTAGAAAAATTTGAGAGTATCAGAATACTATACCAACCATGAGCATCACTTTTTTTGTACTGTAATTTGTCTTTGCTTCACAAAAGTACACAGGATCCCCTGTTAAATGTTTAGCGTTGCCAATATGACATTTTAAAGTTGTAAAAACTGCCCTGCTACCCTGCTGTCTCTTTGACAATCCAATATTCCAATGTAATTTCTGTTTTGCCCCCTAAAAGTTGCCCTATCCATACCAAAGCTTAGCGTAAGGCCTGACTGCCATGTCAACAGTCAATCCTGTATACGGCTAGTAATAATTTATTACACATGAAAACATCTGATACATACTCCTCAGAACCTCCTTCTATAAATATTCTTCATTTTCACTATATACACACCATTTAAAATAACCATGCTAGAAATTAAATTTCTGCTCCATTTAAATATAGTATTTACAAGTTATAAAAAGAGAGGCCATTGATTAAAAAAGTGAAATTCTTCTAAGACTAGTGTTTAATTTATTTCCATGATTATTTGTTTTTTCTTTAAAAATTCAAATCAATTTGCGATGTCTTTCAACCCCTTTCCCCTTTGCTTCTTTTTAACACAATATTAAGGAATACAAGATTTAGTGACACTTTTTCCAAATGCTTCAGTAGCAGTTTGAGTCACAAAAAAATCCATGCCTATATGCTTTTTCTTAGAGAGTTAAAGAAATATGTACATTTATGTATATAATAGAAGTTACATGGTCTGTAAAATTTTCAAAGATGATGTATCCCATCATTTTTACAAACTTCTTCAAGCTGGGAAAGCCAAAATAAAATTCTATGCCTTTTTTCAGGCCATAGAAACTCTGCAACTGTACCATGCTACTACTAGTGACCTTAGGTGATGAGAACTCAATTCCAAATTGGAATTGTGTTTGTTAGTCTGGACTCAAGTACAAGATTCCACCAAGGAGGGAAATGGAATAAAAACTCAACAACACTCTGTCTGCTTGAGTAAAAATACTTGAAATATTTTTATGTAAATACAAATTTTCATTGTATGATTTGTTTAGCCCTCTTTTTCTGCATTTTGTTGGCTAAAACTTTAAAAAAAGCCAAGACTACTTTAGTGTGAGGTTTTCACATATTGAAACACAACTGTATTGTGGAAATAAGACAGAGTTGTAACAAAGTCACTTTTTTCGACAAGTCAAGTAAACTACAGCTATTTTGGTGACTCGAGTCAAGTCACAGACTCGAGACTCGAGTCTGTGTTATTTTAATGGGGAAAGTGCACCTGAACTTTTCAAGTCAGGTAGTTTTGGGAGGTTCTGACTCGAGGCACGACTTGATTAAAAGTCTGGAATTAGACTATTATTATGCCAAGTACTGAACTTTTTAGAGAATGTTGCAAATCAACTTTGTTTAAGATAATAATTCTGGCACTAGCTGAATTTATACGATTCTAAAACCTACAGCACACTATTGCCAAAGCATGTGTTTGACAGGCTGGACAGGAACAGCCAAGCTACTGCAAACCTGTATCTACAAACAGTATCACAGGCTAAAGACTGATTCATACTTCAGCATAGCAGTCAGTTGTAACAAGTCACTCAATTTTGCAGTCGAGTCGACTCCAGTCATTGTATAATTTCTATGGAAAATTATGAATGATACAATTGTGCGAGTCATTTCCCTTTAAGAAATTACTGACTCGGGTCATGACTCATTACAACACTGATAGCAGTATGAAAGTTGAACACTGTTTAACTCTGAGCTATGTCCGTGATTGGCCCAGAAAAGCACAGGATGTTGCATATAGTCCTTAAAGATTTCAAGTGCATGAAAATTTGGCAGTATAAACTGGCTTTAATATTCCAGTAAACTGGTATCTTCCGCAAACTAACTTTCATGGAATAACTTCACAGATGAAGGTTAACTGTAGTTACTCTTTTATGTAAGTTCCAAGCTTCTTTCTGCTGTTTAGAAGCTCCTTTTACATATGGCAAAAAGTTGAGGGAAATCACGATTTCCACTCATGGACTTTGAAAAATGTTGCATTATTTTTATGTAGCTATGTTCTATAAAAGCAACTACTACAAACCATTGCACACAAATTCAGCCATGTGGCCCAGGGTCACCCTCAAAAGGCCTAGGAGGCTGGAACCAATGGATCTCTAACCTCGGCATGATCCATACTTCAAAAAGTACACACCACCTTAGCCTCAAACAGCGTTCTGAGCCAGCTCAATGAGTGCCATGGCACCAAGGAGCTTCTCCCTTTGCTCTTGGAGAAGTCTCCGCACCGAGAGTTTCCTCTTTTTTGGAGTTTCACGAATTTCATCATCCTCTTCTTTGTCGACACTGACTGCTGTTCGCTTCCTGTTCTTCTCCTGAATGCGGACATTCTCACGTTCTGTGTACCTGAAAAATTGATCAAAACCGCCAAATAGAAGGGGTCCTGAAATGCAGACTAAGTTCAAAGCTTTGAACACTGAAAAATAATGTTTATTGTTTTAACAATCAAGCATGGCTCGATAAGGCTAGTTAAAGTAACATGTGGCAAAAGACTATGAAACCAAAACAGCAAGCTCTTGATGACAGCATCATTTTGTAAAGAGGGAAGGGCAGGACTGGGGGAGGGGGGGGGGATGGGGATAGTAGACGGAGAGGTGTCAGACCTTGAATTTTGAGGCATGCAAATGCATTTGCACACCATCAGTGATAGTGTGCAATTGCACTTGCATGCCTCAAAATTCACTTGCTTCAAATCACTGTGAGAAGTGCAACGTTTTGCACACCTTGAAAAAGAATATTCCCATATGGGAACTAAGGTAAATCTATTAAAGTTTAATAAAACAGTGCATCTACCACACTCCTTAATTTCCTGAGGGGTATGATTTATAGCACACCTGGAAAATTTAAAACTCAAGGCCTGAGGTGTGCTAACCAGAACTTGGAAGTCGCTGATACCTAATCTTCAAGAGTGACTGTTCTCCCTCAAAAGCCACCCGGAATAAAATGTAATACCCAGCAGTGCAGGGCGTGACAGGTTTATGAAGAGGAAAACTATGAATCTTGACTAAAACGTCTTAACCTCCTTGTCTACTTAGATTTATAAACCTTTTATATATTTCAATTTTTATGTTTGAATTCTTTGTTTATTTATATTTGTAAATCTTTTAATGTATTTGCATTTTCACTTTTTCAATCAGAGCATGGAATTTCCGTCTTGGGACTTAATGAAGATGAACTTGACTTGATTTGACTGATACTTCTTTGATGCAAAATGGTTAAAATCTGACTGAAAAGACACTCACACCAGTGACTTTCAAGAAAGTCCAATGTACAGTACTAGACATGTTGCTAAAAGATGCTAAAAGGTACAGTAGCTTCAATGTAAAATAAAATTACTTGATAAACCAGCGCTGAAACTTAGCACTAGTCCTATTGTCTGTGATGGGTAAAAATTGCATCAGACAAAGTTCTACTCTCTTTTTGAACTTTTCCAATGGATGAGTAGTTTTTATTTATAATTTAATAGTTCCCTTCATAAGCAAGAGTATGTCATATAATTTCCTTAAGAAGTGGCAATGACAGGCCCTGAGTTTTAGATTTTCCAAGTGTGCTATAAATCACACTCCTCATGAAATTAAGGAGTATGGTAGGTGTGGTGTTTAATTAAACTTTATTAGTTTCCTGAGTTCCCATTCTTTATCTAGGTGTGCAAAAAATTGTACTTCTCACAGTGATTTGAGGGGAGTGATGGTGCGATTGCACAAACACCTCAAAATTCAAGGCCTGTATTGAGACAATGATATGGTATTGTACCATGGAAATAAAAGTGGAAAATGCAGAATTTGTAATAAATATTTGTATTCTATGGCAGAGACAGGAGAAACAATTGTTCATCTCCTGTTTGTCACTTTCGGACTACCACCTTGTAGGGGCCTTGAAGCAAGCTTTTGTCCCCCTGAACCCACTTGTAACTTTGGCCAAGGACAGCACGATCAATTTGGACTTGGGGTTTAGCAGTAATAAATCCCCCCCTTTTTTGACTTTCTGGTGGAATCCTTGCAGGGCTCTACATTAACACTTGCCCGCTTGCCCGGGTCAAGTAAAAATTTTCCAGGGCAAGCTCTCTATTGTTCCAACTTGCCCGAATGGGCGAGTAGGCTTTGCAACTCCCATCTCAAAATTTGAAGGGCAAAGAAAAGATATATACTTTCCTACAGTATGAAGGAAATGAATTAAAAAATTTTATTTCACAAACCATACCCCTCTTGAAAAAAGTTGAGGGACCCCACACCCTTGGTTTGAAAACCCTTGAATTAAAAAGTTTAGTACTTTAAATGTGGAACAACTTTTCAACTTAAAGATGGGAGAAGTTTAGACTTCAATAATTGTTAAGAATTTTAAGGATTGCTGTCACCTGTGTGACTGATAACAACCATGTGGGGAATCAACATTTTGTCTGCCCTACTACAAGGGGCAAGTAAAAAAATGCCAGGGCAAGTTGATTCCAGTGGTTGCTTGCCGACTTGGCAAGTGAGTTTGAAAGTAAGTGTAGAGCCCTGCCTTGCTATTGAGGCCAATTACAGGATATTTAGGTCAAAAAGTGGGTCCTGTCTCCTAGCCACAATAATGTCACCCTAGTAAGAATTCATCCAAAAAGCAAGGCTGTTATGCCGCACAATCAGTTATCTGTCTTAACTTCCCTTTTCCAAGCCCTTAGTAGATCAAGTAGTCCAGATGACAACAGCTGGTAATAAGATAACTCTGTGTCTAAGGTGTAGATGCCGTAAGTACTTGGTACAATAACTAGGGTTGTTACGATATGACGATATCGGCCAAAAATATCGATATGTAATTTTGCTCCCGATATCGTTTATGAAATTGCCCAAACGATATCGTGAAAATCCTGCCATGCACACATCCTCACAAACTAGATGAGTGGCATGAAAATGTTTGTCACACAGTTGTTTTAGATTAGAACTAGCCATCTCTCCCAAAAAAAAAAACTGAGTGAAATTACCAAAGAAGATTTAGTTGATAAGCCTGCGAGATCACACCGTGAATTGGCTGACCCACGGAATAACAAGTAAAGTGCTGGTATACATGCACGAACATGTGTCTAGTAAACACAAACAGGATCACCCGATATCGTTTGGGTATTCAAGGAAAATTTTTTCGCGATATCGATAATGAAAACTTCATTATCGTGACATCCCTAATATTTACTGGCTGACAATACTGTACATGGACAAGTCTGTATACACATACTGTAGCAATCACTAGGATTTTTATGTTAATAGAGTGGCATAGTGTGATTGCTTGTACAGTGAGTCCGTGAATGATCAGTTGGATAGGATTCATGCAGTTGATTGACCCATGAAGACTTACTGCATTATCTCTCAAGAGGCATTTGGTCCAAAATCTGGACTCCATCAGGGATGAAAGGCTGATGGTAATGTTCCACCAGAACCAAGACTAACCTACAAAAGCCCAATCATAGTGATGTTTTAATCAGTTTATTTCACTTACCGTTTCAACCATTTGGCAACTTCTTCACTATTTTCATCAGACTGCAGAATGTCGGACACTGAGATGGGCTTACAATCTCTCTTCAGGCAGGCCCAGGGATGTTCAGCACAGTGTCTATTGGCATGTGCAAAACGACTTGCGCATCCTAGAGGAAGATAACCAGGAAGAGTTAAACCATTTCTAAGAGAAAACTGAATAACAGAGAGTACAATACTGCATCAAAAGTCTATACTGTATAAGAATCAGTCATCTGCCCCTGCTTGTCAGGGCAGTCCAAGCCAGGACACTGAAATGCTAACTGCTACTTAGTACCGAAAGTGCTGTAAGCCTAGAAGCAATATTGTCTTTTTCCATGAACTTGGGTGGGTTGTCCGATGGACAACTAACCCTGTACTGTTTGGTTGTCCCTCACAAATTTTGGTTGTCTCCAGCGACGGGACGACTGTTAAAATCGAGCCTTGCAGTGGAAAATAAAACTTATCCTTCATTGAGGAAAGAGGTTATGAAAAGTGTTCTCTTTTTATTTTTTTTTTTATATTTGAGGGTCCTTAGATACAATTTGGTGCAATATAGTGGTCAAATGAAAATTTTAAGGAAAATTGCAGCAGATTTTAGAAACTTTAACAAAGAAAACAAATGATGGATTTTCATACTTGACTTGAGGAGGGGTAGAGTGATGCTTCACTCCACCACATTTTTGGCTGGGGGCTTTAGTTCCCCCCCCTTCCTTTCCCCATGTCTGCACAGAACTTACTATAGCCCAGGTAAGAAAAAATTAAGATACTTCACATCAAATATTGGAAAAAAAGGGAGGAGAAAGAACATTTACTTTTATATTCAAAATAGCCTACTGTAGCTAATGCTTGCAATTTCTTCTTACTGTACATGGCAACCATTTGCAATTTGGCTACATATACAAAATCTCTTAGTTTGACCATTTGCCATCAAGACATGAGTAAATTTCAACAGGTGTGACAAAAAATCATGAATTTGTGAACCAACTCAATAAGCCCCTTTAATACAGAGCTTGGCACAAGTCTCAAAAAAGATGTGCAGCAAATTGCGTCTTCCAAAATTTTGTGAGTTGTTATGACATGCCACTGAAATGAACAGAATATAATTGTCATTTAAAAAGTTACATTCCTCAAGAAATGATCTGTCCAAATTATTTCAATATCTTTTACCTTTTTTCAAGAAATAGTACTGTACCTAATCAAATTGTGACAGTCACTGTTCCTGTCTTTAGCTATATTGCCTATGCAAAACTGATGACATGGAGAGTTGCAATAAGTTAGTCCTTTTTCTTAATCCTTCATAAAGTATCACATAATTTTTTTGTCGACAGTTTACAATTTTACGAGTTATCTTTCGAATATTTTCAAGAAGACAATTTTAACTTCCAAAGTAAATCGCTCAGGACATAACGTTACAACTGCCCTCCCCACGAGGGTTGAAAAAACAAAGGATATCATTAGGCCTATAGACATATTTTGCAACTTGTCACTATTTCAGCATCGCAAATTTGAATGTACCTAATAATTAGAGCACTTACCATAGGCCTATTCACAAGTGTAAAATAAAACTCTATAACATGGTCAATATTTGATGCATTTTAGTGGGAATTTTAGCTATTTTCTTTATTTTTAATGCTTTTTTACATCAAATCCAGCTGTCATCATGCCACCAGACTTAAAAAGAGGGTTCAATTGTTAGGTGTAATATATAATAAGCTATGCCTACTGTAGGTGTCTATTTGGCCTACGTCAAGCCTTGTTATGGGTAAACTTACAGTAGGCCTACTAGCTAAAAGTGGTCATCTACCCAAAACACTTCTGAACCCAATATCTTAGCTTGACCAAACATAATCTTAGTAGGCCTAAATCTTTCCCTACTCTAGGCTAGTACAATCCAGGCTGACCTGCCCCTCCCAAAAAAACTAATGGAATGACCTACCATCAACTGCACAGATGAAAGGCTTCTCTCCAGTGTGTAACCTTTGGTGAGTTTTTAGTTGACCACTTTGTACAAATGCTCGGCTGCATCTAGGGTAGTCACATACATAAGGTCTTTCACCTGGAGAAAGGAAAAACAAACAATTGTGAGAAAATAATTAAGGCCTAGGCTACTAATGATACCAAAAATATAAGCCTATGCTACAGCGACTATGCGACTTCTATCATAACATCTGTCATGATCTGTGTGATGACCACTTATGACCCATGCAAAATTCATTTTACCTTAAATTT
>WURT03294303.1:0-25031 GCA_009936505.3 Holothuria glaberrima
ACTTCATTTAGGATATAAAATGGTATTCAAAAGTGTGCTTTAGTGATTTTCAATTTTTCCCCTGCATGTCACACATTATTAAAAACTCAGTATCACTGCATATCTTTATATAGTTCCCTTTAACCAACTCATGGGGGTACCATGCCACTGCCTGTACATCCTTCCTACCTTTGTCCATACTACTATTGCAGATAGTTGATACATGCAACATTTTCTCTTACAAGATCAGTTGTTATTAGGGAAGCAAGAAAAAATTTCTCTTGTCCCAAATTGTCTTTGAAGGCTGTCTTCATCAGGAGACTTAGGTTAACAGGAAATAAAGTAAGGAAGGTGGAAGTCATTGCTTATTTTATATGATAAAGTGGTGTAATGTAATGAAAAGGAAAAAGGTATGGATGATAATGCTTAGTTAATTTTAGTTGACTGGTAGACATCTCCTTGATGAATAATATTTTCCCTCGACACCAGCTTCATTCAATTAAGACTTCTCTTCCTGAGAGTTAAAGCTATTTCAGGAATTCTCTTATGAACCAGCTAATGAGATATATGGCGGCTTTACAGCTGCTTTGTTGTTCCTTGCGGACAGTTGTAGGGCAGAGTTGTTAAATTCATGATGGGCGCATCAAGTCTTCAATCAGTTAGGAAAGATGGAAACTCTGAGGCAGGGACTCCACTTTGATTGAACTACCTCAAGAAGCTAAAACTTAAAATGGTCGCAGGAGGAGCAGGCCAATTTGGAAATTTTATTGTAGAACCAAAGAGGAAATAAATGCCAGAAGTTTAATTTAAGGGCAGAAGTGCAGACTAAAGGATGTCAATAAAATAGCACTCTGCGAGGCCCCATAATTAAGTTTGGTGACATATATTTCAAATAACTGGACATAATGCAACATGTTATTTCCTATAAAACTTGGTGATTTAAACCTTTGTGTCCAGCCTTGAGGGTTTTTATTTATTTTCTTGTTTTGCAGGGAATCACTTTCCAGGCTGTCATCATTACAGATCAACATTTCACCTTTACAGAGTTTATTTACAGTGACAACAAATTCCCTAGAGCACGTGCCATCCCTAGATCTCCTGTGATTGGATTCTCATCATCAGATGCTGACTTCTTTGATTATGCCATTGCAGAAGAAACAGCCACAGTATTTGAAAAGACGAAGTAAAGAATTTTTCTGTTACGCTTATGAATATAATGTCTCTAAGGTTTATTTCATCAATGTTAAGTGATCTTTTTTCTTTCCTGTAGCTACTAGGGTGAGAATATGGAGACTCATAGGTGGGATCTCAGCAATAGTGAAAAATTTAAATAATGTGCAAGCTACTGTTTCCAGTAGGTAAGCATTTAAGTTGGTCTCCAACCAATACAAGTTACAGAGTTGGGGGAAAAAGAGAAGGAGTGGTTGTCTTCCCTTTGACCTATGATGGGAAAATGGGCCATGATGTTGGGGAGATTTAAAGTTTTGCCTCCGTATGTTGATTGCTGATAAATGATGATCCGCCGTTGCAAAGATGTATAATATTTCATGCATGCCCTATGCTGTGATCATGAAGTTACTCCCTCAGAGGTGGTAACTTCAACATTGGATCAGGCTGGCAATGCTCATGAGCATTGTGTGCTGTGGACTAAAACCCTCTTTGCCTGAATTCACTGACTTTGTTTTTTCCACCAACAGATCCAGCAATGTCAATGAGGAGGGTCTATGGGCCTTCCAGATCGATGGTATTGACCCTTATGACATAGTGTGGGGTGTTCCAGCAGGGGGCATTATCCAGGGAGATGATCCAGAGGTCTTTAATGATGCAGACACAGGTAAATGATATTGCAACTGTGAGAGGGAGATTTGATACTTATTGATATGAGCATAGGGAATGTCATTGACAGACAAGGAAGTTATCTTCCTTCTTCCTGTTTTTATTTTGTCATTACTTCATGCTGACCTACCCTCCATTTCGAGTTGCATGCATTTGGTTTTTTGTAACTTTGATAAGGCTTTGTTGGGAAATGACTTAACAGTGTATCAAAGATAAAGGAATCACTACAACATTTGCTGGGAGGAAAAGTATTGAAGCATCTTGAGTCATGTATAAAGCAGGAAAATATTTCTATGTCAAAGGGTGAATCTTTGACCTTGTCCTAGAAATTGGAAGTGGTTATGGCAGTGTGAGATTTAAAACAAAGACTTAGTCACCATACAGGTGGTAAGTTTGAGTCAGTATCAGATAAAAAGTGGAAGGAAAGTAAACATACTCAGTTTATTTCTACTGCCTGCGTGATTCAACTACAACACCACACAGGGGTAAAAAAACATAAAGTCAAGAGCAGTTTTTCACCAGTATTTCCTGTAAATAATGCTTAATGATTGTGAACTTTTGAAGTCTGTCTTAATATCCTTGGTTTGGCTGTAAGTGTTTTTCAGCAGTCTGGGATGAACCTAAGTGGGAAAGAACAGCACAGTGACACCATGAAATGCACATGCTTAACCTCAGTTTAGATCTCTGGTATGAAATTTTACATCAGCCCCTATAAGGAGTAAGGATAAATGTAATACATTTGTTTTGATCATGACCAGATGTACTTAATATGGTTAGGGTGAGTTAGCTGTAAGCCCTGCCTATATTAAGTGATACCTGTTGGATCTACATCGCCCCTCTCTTACCTCCTATCTACCGTTGTAACCCTCACTTACCCGTAATAAGATCCTGGCAAGTCTTGATCACACAGTGGAGGAGGCCTGGATTTCGTGTGATCAGGATTTGCCAGGACCTTATTACGGTGAGTATTGGTGAGTTTTGGTGGATTATGTTACACAGCCAGTGATGTATCAGCCATTCCCATGACCCTAAGGCTGGGTTTACTCAGGGTCCTCAAATTGCCCATCCCGATTTCCTTACATCGTGTGCTTGGCAGACCCCTGCCCTTCCAGGCCCCTAGTTAACCATGAATATTCAGCTTTATGCAAAATGTGCAACTTTTTATGGCTGTGTGCAGTCACTTTTTTTTCCATTTTTCTTGTTTCTAGATTTAAACATCGATCTTGGTTTGGTTGGTGATGACTGCTCCAAGTGTGCTGCTGATGGATCTTCTTGCGTAGACTATGGGGCAGGGTCATGTTGCGTGTGCACTTCTGACTACATGGGCAATGGCAAGACCTGCCTGAGAAATGGTTAGTAGCATTGGATGGAGTATAGGTATTCAGTATAGGTATGGGCTTATATTTGATAAGTTGGAGTCCAACATTGGCGTTAGTAAAATGTACCATCAGCAGGTGACACAGCACCCAATAAATATTACTCTAAGTTTTCATACAAAGGTTACTTTGCCTAATTATGACTCACAATAGTTTATGTGAACTCTGTAATTGAAATAACTCTTCTTGGGTCCCCCAGCTCATAACCACAAATCAACTATGCTGTTTTATTGCCTGTTGAGTAGACTAGAATGCCCTTCATTCAGCTGTATTTGTACCTCACCTTTGTAGTAAATGGCATGATGTTGATGGCATGCACTGCATAATAGCCTATCCTATTGCGTACAGTATAGTATCGGCATCAGCCGGTATTGTGAGAGAAATATCCGTCGGTAAATTTGGCTGATATTCCTGATGTTTGCCCATAATAAAAGATGAGTCCGTATATGTTAGCTTTGTTGCAACCCATTAATATTTGTCAAAGCAAGTGCACCATGAAATTACAATACCCTTGATCTGCATTGTAGTATTACTCATCCACTTATACATTGTGCATTAAGCAAAGTTTCTGATCTTTCAGTGTTAAAGGAGTTTACTGATAAGGTGCTGTTCTTGTTGCATAAAAGTTTACATGTTAAAAAATGGCATTTGAGTACAGTCAGTTGTGGAAAGAAAGTTAGTATCTTTTGCAAAACATCAGCATTGGTTCCCCTTAATTTTGTTGATTAGATACAGTTATCAAAATTGCATATTCTCTCTTTCTGTGGAGTGTTCTTCCCTCTGATTTTTAGCTCAAAAAATTGAGCTCATGTCATTACAATGTGTCTGTCTGTCCTACAATATTGGTTAAAAGGTTCTTTGAATGTTTTTTTTTGTCAAAGCTGGTAATGTTGTAACACATATTAATGACTTGATTGATAATTATGGTTACAAAAAGTTAGCCAAGAGTCCTTTGGGGTTGTGAGAGGTCAAAGAGTGAAATCACACAGTCTTCAACTCCGAGAGGTTATGTCTGAACTTTATCAAATTTGGCAAGAGTATTCAGTAGATGATGGGTCATCAAAGTTGTCCTTATGAAGTTGGTCTAAGGTCATTGGGGTCATACAAATGTCAAACAGTGAAATATCAGAAAAGCCTTCAGCTCCTAAGGGTTATCTTCAGGTTTTATCAAATGTGGCTAGAGTGTTCAGTAAATGCCGGGTCATGACAGTTATACTTTTGAACCAGGTCAAAGGTTATTTGGGGTCAAAGGGAGGTCAAACAGGGAAATCACTCAAAATGCTTCAACTCCTAGAGGTTACATAGAAATCTTTTCAAAGTTGGCAAGAGTATTCAGTAGATGACAAGTCATGATGTTTGTGCTTTTGAAGTAGGTTTAAGGTCATTTGGGGTCAAATAGAGGTCAAACTGTAAAATCTTGCAAAACTCCAAGGGGTTATATCAAAATCTTATCAAAGTTGGTGAGAGTTCAGTAGAGAAGGGGTCATGAAAAGTGTACTTTCGAAGTAGCTCAAATGTCATTTGAGGTCAAATAATGAAATCAATCAAAAGCCTTCACCTCCCAGGGAGTTTTATCCAAATCTTATCAAAGTTGGCCCGAGTGTTCAGTAGCTGATTGGTCGTGACATTTGCTTTTTTGAAGTAGGCCAAAGGTCATTTGGGGTCGTAGATAAATCAAACAGTGAAAATTACTCTAAAACCATCTTCTCGTAGTGGGGTTTCATCCAAATCTTATCAAAGTCGGCCAGAATGGGAAGTAAATGATGGGTCATCAAAGTTTTTTAAGTAGGTTAAAGGTCATTTGGAGTCATAAAGAGGTCAAACACTGGAATCATGCAAAAGCTTTTAACTTGATTTGTCATATCCAAATCTTATTAAAGTTGACCAGAGTGGTCAGTAGAAAATTGGACATCATACTTATACTTTTGAAGAAGGCCAAAGATCATTTGGGGTCATAAAATGGTTGAATAATGGAATCAAGCAGTAGCCTTCAACTTCTAGGGGTTGTGTCGGAATTTTCCATAAGTTGGCAAAAAAGTATCCCGTAGATGATGGAACATCAAAGCTGTACTTTTGAAGAAGGTCAAAAGGTGTTTGGGACCAAAGAGAGGTCAAACAGTAAACTCAAGCAAAAGCCTTTAAATACTAGGGGTTGTGTGGGAATCTTATCAAAGTTGGCCGGTGATCAGTGGATGATGGGTCTTCATAGCTGTACTTTGTATGGATGTTAAATGCCATTTGGGCTCACAAAGAGTGAGATGGTGCAATCCATGACAATGCTTTTCCATAAGAGCTTTGGTTTTGTATGATATATAAATTGCCATAGGAATCATTTTTGGACCTGACAAATGGGGGTATAAATAGCACTTCTTTTTAGTCAGCAGAATTAACTATAGTACTGAGCCCACAAGTATTAAGTTGGTGCAAACAGAGCAGCTCTAATATGCCACTGCAGTGACCATTTACATCTATAGCACTGAAGGTGCTAGATCATGACTGTCCATGACTCCTTGGTTTTGATCCCGAATGAAACTATGCATGTAACAAAATTGTAGTTGAGCTACAGCATTGTTGATGCTCTTGTGTTTATATCATGTGTTATAGCTCTGTGCGCATCTTTTCCTCTTTCAGTCTCATTTCACACATGAAGATGTGTAACATTGCTATTTTATCCCACTGTTTTGTTTAAGTTGAATAATATAGCTCCATTGAAGGTCTATAAAAGACCCATCACCCATTCTAGCTCCCACTGGTTTGTTGTTCAGTATGGTCCTATGGATGATCCATAAAAATATCATCACCCCCAGAAAGTTTGAACTTGAGAAGAACCCTTTGATAGCCCTTCACTAAGTACTGTCTAAGAGGAGGATGGAATGAAATCTGAAATATTTAAGGCTGCAAATCACTCCAGTTTTATTGAAAGTTTTAAAGTTTGCAGCGATAATGATGTCAGTGAAGCTACTTGTGCAAATTATTGTACTTTCTTGTACAGTAAATGTCAAAAGTTTGGAATGTTACTTAAGGCATATCCTTATCTTTTTTAAACCACAAGGTATACTTGTGTCAGACCGGTTTCATGCTGAGCTATGTTTTTAATGTTCACATGAATTATGTGTTCGGAAACAAGAGAGTTATCAGTGTCTGGTTTTTCTTCCTGGCAGGCTCATGTTCTGTTCAATATATCCCCTTTGGGGTTTCTAGTGCTTGCATATTTTTGATAACAGTTTCTAAACTTTTTTATGTTGTCACAGTCAAGGGTCATAATTTTCTTGTCTGGTTTTGCCTCTAGAAAACCTGATGACAGTTTCAGAAACCTTCCACATCTCCAGTCCTGCAGTTTGAATAATTATAATTTGGGAGCCCAAAGTTTCAGTATCTTATGTGTCTGCCTTCTCTTTCTGTGTTTCCTTTATTGCTTTTAGAAATAAAAAAAAGAGTTTTGTTGATTACCATACTAGAGTGATAACACTGAACTTATGCAAAGAGCATTTTAGGCTTCCTAAAAGGATAAGCTAAGGAGTCAATAGCCAGTAACCTTTGGACAATTTCAGTAGCATTGTAACTTGAAGTTATCAGTAGAGACTGTAAGTAGCAATCCCTCCTCTCCGCAGGAACAAAACTGCACATGCAGATCAAGATTTAGCTCCTTTGTCTGGCTTCTTGTTACATTCTTTTACTCCAGCAAGCCCCCAGGTACTGTAAACAATGTGGGTATCAGAAGGGCTAAAATGAACATGGACAAATTGGAAGTGAATTTTATGCAAAAGTAGCTCCAGTGGTGGAGTAGACCAGGAGCTACTTTGAGCCAAATTGGAAATACTTTGTTGTATCATAGATTGCACGAAAAACTGGTTTTATCTCTATATTGTTCAAACTGTCATGGAAACTTCTCTTTTTGTACCAGATTTTGCCAATATTTCTCAGTATCTTCTGTAAATGTGATACTTTCTTATTAACAAAAGGGTGTATAGCAACATATATCCACCCCACAGTTGCAGTTCTTTGTAGTGGACTCAGGTGCAAATACAGAAATTGTCAGTAAAAATGGTCCAGCACAGGGCTAACAGATGAAATTCACACTTTATGGCCAAACTCTCTGCCCAGGTTTGGCCAAATTTAAGATCTCCTATACCTGCATCATTACAGGGGAGAATTTTTTATCACCAAATGATCACTTTTCATACCAAAATGACCATTTTCAATTTGAAAATATGTCCAAATTTAGTACTATTTGGCCAAAAAAAATGGCCAAATGGACAGCCTTGATCCAACATTCCATTTATTTTAAGGCCTTGATAAATCTCTTGTTAGACAGTACCAATGCAGTTGTAGCCTCCCAAAGCTAACTTAAGATTTTCATCCCAAATTGTGCATACCTCAGTTTTGATTATAGTAAATGGTGAGGACAGAATGTTTTTCATGGAGTAATTCTTTTGTTTTCAGTAGATCTTTTTAAATTTTTGTGGACTTTTTTAGTTTCTGACATTAAAAATTCATTTCTTTTCTCCCTTTCTTGCAGCAACCAACAGACCTTATCGAGCAAATGGTGTCATCACAGGAAGGGTGAATGGAGAAGATATATCTGGCGTCAATGTCCATGCTTTCATTGTTGCCACCGAGGGACGAACCTATACTGCCATTAGCCCCACCCCACCTGGTCTCAATTACACCCTCCAGTTCCTCATTCCATTGGCAGAGACAGTTGGATGGCTCTTTGCTGTACCCAAAAACAAGGGTATAAATGGAATTACAGCAACAGGTAGGTCAAACCATGTAGGTTTGTTACAACATTACAGTGTTAATGTCTTGATTTTATTTGTCAGTTGGTAGAATGGTATGTCCATTCAAAGTAAGAGAACAAAATTCTCAAATTATTTTAATTGTATGAATAACCATAAATATTTTTGGTTCAGGCTTAAGGATGGTATCATAATGTATATGGATTTTTCTCTAAGTTGCCCAAGATTATAAACAAGTACACCTCATGTAAGAGTAGTTTTTGTGGACACCATACTTGGCAGAAAAATTGGCAATAATCTGAAGTTTTGCCCCATTACTTTAGGCACCATGCATACTAATGGGGGTGGGTGTGGGGGCAGGGCAAGTGGAAAATCTTTAATTTATGTGAATATCCCCTGAACAGTTGGTGGTACTTTTTTGTTTTGAGTAATGTTTATGTCAGGTAGTGGTTGTACTATCTGCTATCATTTGTTCAACTTCAAACCTATTAATGAATGAAAACCTTGGAAGTCTTTATAGACAGAAGAACTCATTGTGGGCAAAAAATGATGGTAATCACCTTCATATCTTTGCTAATCTAAAGCCTTTTGTAGTTAGTATCATTCTTTTTAATGAGTGTTGAAAGGAACTTTAAAAATATTAGCCACCTGTTATGAAGTAAAATTATTGGAAATATTAAATTACAACAAATCTCAGCTAAGACAGGAAAATTCTTCCTAGTTGGTTTACTGGTAGCCCCTCTACCAGTTTAAATGAAAAATATGTATCGTGTGCACCTCCCATACAAAGCACAATTGCCCATACTGAAATAAAATTTCTCAAGAACATATCTACACACTACTGTATGTGAACAGTCTACCATATTGAGTGACCTACACAAGTCACCATTGACCAATCAGAGTGATGCTATTGCTTGAATTTATGTCACTCAAAGTGTAGTCAGCAATTGTTAACACAGATATGGGAGATATTCCAAAATATGTTTAGGGTGATGCAACATCCCATATAACCATCCAGCAGGTGAATGTTTTTATTTTTTATGCCATGAAATTACTGATTAACCAGCCAGGAAAGTAAGTCAGTGCAGACTTAAGTGTGAATGCATGTCCAAATAATATGCTTTACATAGGTCAGCCATTAATCTAGGCCTCTGTCATTAATTACCTTTATGTTTAAATGGCTTCCTCAGACAAAAACTTTTGTACTTATCCTGCAACTGGTGCATCAATTGATAGGACTTTTTATTTTTTTGTGGGATTTGTAGTCTAGATTATTGATAGGTCATGTGGAAGCACTGAAAGATAAGTCAAAATTTCTGGTTCAAAAGTTGGTCTTAGTTTCATAAATTTGAAAAAATAAAACCACTTTCAAAACCTTTTGTTTCAACTATGGAGTTGTCCCTGTTTCATCCATGCCAGTAATGTACTTTTCTTTGCTTTTCTAACATTGTCTCTCATATTTGATTTTATTTACATTTCATCAGAGAGTGAATAGTTTCCTTTCATTCAAGGGTTTTTGTCACAGTTAAAGTTGCTGCATAACATCCCCAGGGATACTGATGAATGTTACACAGCTGTGGTACATTTCACTTCTAAACTTTTGTAAGAGAATTATAATGAATAAGTTGGATTGTTGTTAATCTTGAGTATCTCTCTAGAGGCTTACCTGCTGTGTGATCTGATAGAGAGAAATTTGACTTATTGACTAGTCATGAATCACCTTGTGTCGACTATGACAACTTAACAATGAAAAATGGTTTTTAGTTTCACATGGCAATAATCTTGAAAGAGGAATATGATGTATATGTACATAAAATTCTGAAAGAATCAACAGGTGCCTAATATAGTGTCATGAATATTGTTGTGAGGATAAATTGTAACCAAGATATTTTCTCTGAGAGACTGCCAGTTTCCAAGATATAATCATGAAGAATGGTTTTGTTTGTAAAATTTCACACATTGTAAGCTCATTGAAGGGCAAGTTATCTCAGTTTCTAGCAAACTAGTAAAGTTCTAGCTTAAAAAAAAAATCTCATCCTGCTGCACCTCCTAGATGAGTTCAGTAGTGAGTGTAAATGGTACAAAGCCATAATCTGCTCTGTACACTACCGTGTGTGATTTCTAATTCTTCTGTAAGCAGACGGAATGCAGAACTAATCAGAAAAATCATCATTGACCAATCATAAGCTGGTGTTTGCATTTATGCCAATCAAAGTGCAGAATTGTAAAAAGAGATACCCAGTGGTTCCTAATTATGTTTGGAGTGGTGCAACAGCCTTTTTACACACTGTGTCATGTTTGTACTAAACCAAAGTGATCTAAAATACATGCCAAGATCAATTTGGGAGTGACTTCTTGTATAAAGGGAAAGTGTAACCACCCCAACCTGAAAAAGTATACGCGAGCATCCAAATTCATGAATGATACTTTCAATTATGAGAAGATTTGATAATTGAATTGTTAAATTTATGCAAAATAACCCCAGGTTTTTTTACTTTGAGAATGCCATATTTAGGCCTGTTCTGAAACATTTTGAAAGATAGCTGCAATAGAAGATGAGATTTGTTACAAATTACTTCAAGTATAAAAGTTAGTTCGGGGTGACTGCTTATTCCCTTTAAATTTTGCATTGGGTGTGGCCTCCCATTTTTTTCAATCTTGTCATCTCAGGAGGCACATTTACCTCTTCATCAAGACTACGTTTCAGTACTGGAGAAGAGCTAACTATTCAACAAGAGTACATGACCTCTGGGGAGAACATTCGCAATAACATTGATATACAGGGAAATCTACCAGTCCTAACCGACAAGGTTCTGAGAGTTGAGGAACACTCTCAGGTATTTACCAGACATCGGCCAGGTAAAATTAATTGCATGGAAAGAGTTACTTATCTTCATCTTTTGGATGAATTGTTTATCATTCATGATATATGTATAGTTATCTAATTCTAGGCATTATCTACTGAAGTGTTTTCACTATTTATTTAATGCATATTATTGAAGCATTTCCACTTTGAAGGAATATTGAAGAGACAAGATAAAACACTTTTGGATGTTTCCAGTTTCGGTCATAGCTCAAATTTATCTCTTATTTTGGGAGTATCTTTTTTTTTCTTCTGAGTGTTATTGGATTGTGTGTAATATTGATGTTTCTATTGATAGCTGCAAGTTCCTTTCAGGGTAAATGCCTACCACAATATGAGCTTGTCACTTAATTGCCTGGACATCAGGGTGAAAACAATGATTTTTATGATTAAAAAAATAAAAAAAAAACAGTTGGTTCACCAATCAGTGCCAAAAAAAAACTCAAGAATAATGATTATCCATGACAACTCCACTTGGTAGCCAACAAAAATGTTGTATAGAAAATATATTGATTGTAGTAGAAAAACATCACCTTTTCCAATAAATATTCCTATCAAGATCTCTACCTGGAAAAAGATGACTTTCCCTTATTCTCTTTTGTTACAATGAAAATTTATGACAGAAGTTACCACAGGTAAACACATTGGTTATATACTTACTGTGTATACATATACACAAAGGTTTACATTTATTGATTGTAACTTTTGAAACCAACCCCAAAAGCAATATTTGCTTTGACGAATGAACGTTTGTGTTTACTCTCTTAGCCCAACTTAACTGGAAATTAGTTTCAAGCCACTCTGCTCCCTGACAGCAAGGAGAAGCCATTACACTAGATCAGGGTTACTCTGATTTCAGTCAGTATTATTAAGCCGTTTTCAGCCATCTCCATATTTCCTGTTGTACACTGTACATCCAGTTAGGTTACAATAGAATTAATCGTATCAGGCTCTGAAAGTGTTAACATTGAAAACCGTATTCATTGCATAACACAATAATATAGCTGCAGAAAGTGCAACTAGTTTGAACACTGTTCATATACCATCTTTGAGTTGCTCTTGCAGAATCTTCCCCTGCGAAAGTAAGATTGTATACATTTTTGCTTTTTTCCAAAAAGAATATAAAACAGTAAAGCATGAAGGCTCACTAGAATAAGAAGACTGCATATTTTTTGTAATTTTTCAATATTTTTCTTTTTCCTTGCCTTTAACTTTTCTTTTGTAAAGGAATGATCCATTCTTTTGAGGACAGAACTCTAACAAGTGGTGGCCGAGACTATAGGCTAACGCTGGAGCAAACCATCAACTATGACGATTGCCTAGCAGATGAAGCAGACTTTGATCCTATACTAAATTCTATGAGCTTACAGTTTTCATATATCAATGCATTCCATGAAGATGCTTATCCTAACCTGAGGTTTTCAATGAGGAGTAGTATCAGCCCAACGTCAGGTAAGTTTGGATGTCATTCAGTTAGACAAAGTTAAAGTAAAATCAAGCATTGGAGATACATGTGACCTACATTCAAAAGTTTTACAATCAGTGACAATGGTAAATATGTATGGAAAGCTTGTTAAAACTTTTCAGAGAGACCCAAACCCTGTCCCCATTACCACCCGTCTCTGACCCCATTGTCTGGATTATGCTGGCTGTGTAGAAATCTTGCCATACAGGTATGGTGAAAGTGTCTCTAGTTTCTTGACAATGGTTACAGCTGGGTACACACTGGTAGTGATATTTATATCTGTGATGCTTGTTTTGTGACATCAAGGAAAATATTGTGTTTGTTTTACAGGTAATTTTTACATTTTCAAAACCAATTTTTACAGATACAGAATAATAGATGCTTCAAAATAAGGCAGGATGGGGAATTATACAGTAGCCTTCTTTTGAAGAAATAAGGTTCTCACAGAAAAAAAATTCAGTTATATGTTGCTCAAGAATAATTTGCTGGCCCAAACTTTAAAAATTCAAGTATGCAACTTCTTTAACTCTTTTAATGCATAATATGTTGAGGTAATAAAGCTATTGCTGGAGCTTCTGGTGAAACTGAATTGTTTAATAGTGTTTAAAACTAGTCACACCTGTTAGTTTCAGCTAGGACCCCAAAATTTTGGGAAGAGAGGAACTTTTGAGATCTTCAGCTGCACCCAAACTTTTTGCCCTAGAATGAATCCTGCCATGCTTGATAATAAGATATCAAGTCCTCAAAGAAAGATGATATCAGATTTTACTCTGAGCTGTCTCTATTAATCATGTGTATATTGATGCAACTCATATTTTAGTACATATACATATTTATATATTAATCTATATTTACACATTCTTTCCTCTGAGGGTATGTCATGTGAAAGTAGGCATTGGTACAGGCACCTTCTTTTCTCAGATAGATGTATCCATTTTGTGATTTCTGCGCAAGTATGTGAATGAATTCTTTTCTGAGAAACTAGGAACATCAGTCAAGAATTCTGTGGAAATAATCTTTTGGATGACACAACTTTATTTTGATATGTTGACAGCTGTCATAGCTGTGGACAGGTCTTCTGCTTATCCATCCCCCCTCCTGTCTTGTGTAGATGTTGGAGAGTTCATTGTAAACCTTACTCATTCCCTTTGTGTATTCTGTCTTGGTATTATTGATGATACATTTAACAAGAAATAGTCATTTGTATCACTCTTGAAACAGCTGTTAAAGCTGAGTTTTTACCCTTGTAGAAATATTTCACACTCAAGTAGCTGTGATGTAACAAGTTGATTTCCTCCACGTTAGTCATCAATTCTTTATTGACTTTCAGGGTAATAGGAAGTTGGGGAATATCTGCATATGTTTATATGGTAAACAATACATTTATACAGAAATGGCATCCCATAGAAGGTTGTCAAATAGGCCTAAGTTGTCAAGAATTTGAGCATAATTTTTTTGGTTTGTACATGTGACATGATTGCTGTTTGGACTCTTCTTGATACTTTCAGAGCTGGTCAGAGATCCATGTGAAAATAATAACTGTGACCGGTTTGCCACATGTCTACCAGATGCTGATACATACAGATGTGAATGCTTTGATGGATACATTGGTGATGGTTTTTCTTGTGAGGGTAAGATTACCCACATTCTGTCATTGCTTGTCTTGCTGCTGCCCCCCCCCCCAACTGTTATATGAACATAAATTTTCATTGTGTCATTTGTAGTAGATTTATTTTCAAGCTAGTAGTTTTTATACATAGATCATAGGGATTTTGGTAATATTTGATTGGGTCATGGAGAGATTATTTCTCATGTTCCATTATAGAGGAAAAACATTTCATGGTTGTAGCTTCACAGAAATTATCAGGATCATTGTGAGCATATCTCAGTGTAGTTGATTTTAATTTGTGTCATTTACCATTTGTAAGCAGATAGGAGGAATGTTTGCATATGAGACTAGTTTTCCTTTACTGTATGTAATAGTGCAATGTACCATCATTAGTCTGCCATAGTGGTACTGGGTAGTCATAGTAGCATTAGTTGGGTTGAGTAACAGTAGTAAGAGCTTGTTCCATAGGTTTATGTAGAAATGGTGTTCACTAGAAACAATATACATGGAAACAGGAAGATTATTCTGCCATTTGAATAAGCCTACCAGAGATTTAACCTTGCACCACTTTTTATCGGGATAAGTACTTCCTAAGAATATGAAACTTTGTGATGTAACCTTGTGAGTAATTGATGCAAAGGAAAGAAGACCTTGTTCCTTATTTGCTTATCTGCTCCCTGTGAGTGGGAGGAATAAGGACAAATAAACATAGCACTCAGTCACAGTAAAAACTTGAGGTAGTAGTTAAATGATTTCAGTTACAACTTCCTGTTTCCATGTCATTGTCTGTGTAGGGATGTAGTATGTAGGCCATCTAGAGCTACATATCTGACAGAGTGGTCCTGTGGGTCTGGCCATGGGCCCATGGGTATCAAATTGAATATCTATAAATATGATTCCTGAAAGGGTCTTTATTACCATCCCTTTCAAAGAAAAGAAGACCTTGTTCCTTATTTGCTTATCTGCTCCCTGTGAGTGGGAGGAATAAGGATAAATAAACATAGCATTCAGTCACAGTAAAAACTTGAGGTAGTTGTTTAATGATTTCAATTACAACTTCCTGTTTCCATGTTGTTGTCTGTGTAGGGATGTAGTATGTAGGCCATCTAGAGCTATATATCTAATACAGTGGTCCTCTGGGTCTGGCCATGGGCAGGTGGGTATCAAATTGAATATCTATAGATATGATTCCTGAAAAGGGTCTTTATGACCATCCTCTGTCCTGGAGGGTCCTTTGATTCTTTTGTGTTGTTGCCCATTCTGGTCCACCCTGACTGCCCTGCTAGTCTCAGACTAGAAAAGAGACAGTTAAAAATGGTTTTAGAAAAAAAAAATTATTTTATTTATACAAATTGATGTTCTTTTATTTCCTGAATTCATCTAAATTTTAACAAATGTAGAAATTGAAAAAGAAATGTTGATTTTGACCAATTTGTCATGTTGAATTTTAATTCTTGCAAAGTTCCTTCCTCAAATGCTTTGAAATGAATACATCCTTTCCTTGAAATAATTTTATCTCAGTAATGGCAGAAAAAAAAAAATATATGCGTTCCTGAATTTTCTGCTGCTATCCCTGAGTTTTTGTTGAAATCTTACCCTTACTTCTTGACATGTATAATGGTTCCAATTCAGCTGCCACCCTCAACCCTTTGTTACACTTCTACTACTAACACTTTTTGCATTTAACAAGTTTATTGGTTCACACTAAAAATCCCTGATTGAAGTGGCTTCATGTTATCTTTGTTGTGCTGTGTTTTTGTGTTAATATAAACTTACATATATACTCCCTTCTATATACTCTTGCACACTTTCTGCTCATTAGAAGAGGTCATTGACCCTTGTGACCTGAATGCATGCGATGACAATGCTGAGTGCTCCCCACTAGCCTCCACTTATTCTTGCACATGCAATCCTGGTTTTACTGGAGATGGATTCTTCTGTGAAGGTAACATGATCCAGTAACATACACTTTTTCAGTTTCATGTTCACTTTTGTCTTACTTCTGTGTTTTAAGTTTGATTTTGGTAGTGCACCACTTTTTTCAAGAGAATGGAATCCCTCTGCTGACAAGGTTACCTGATGAAGAAAGACCATGATTTAAATGTAGTTAATTGGTAAAAGTACTTATTTTATGTAAAAATTTGTGAAATGGAAGGATTTTCAAGACAATTTTGTATTACATCTTTTCTTCTGTGCAAAGTTGTTTGTGAGTTACACATCACAGAGGAACCACCCCCTTGTTATAGAAGCTCTGTTTGCTCAAAATTTCAATGGTTATTGTGCTCAAATTTGAAGAAATATCAGCAGCCTACTTATGAGCTTTTATAGTTCTTCATGTTGAAAACTTTTTCAAGGATGTAGAAATCATAAAAGACCAAATTTAATAATTGAGTCAGCATAGGAATAATTGGTGGTGCAAGATCTTAACTGTATTTGTGTTGAATCAAGTTATGAAAATGTTTTCTCCCATACACTGTTACCATTCTTACACCTATCTGTAGATCTAACTTTTTTTTTTTCAACTTAAGATAGCTTTTTGCCCTGCAACATTTCTGTATGCCTACCACTTGCCCCTCCACTTTTGAAATCATGGCATTGCCACTAGAAAGCATAGACCATGTAAAAGCAAAGACAGTTTCACCTTACAGAGTACAAGCTGCTCGAGCATTCAAATTGATGTGATTCGATTGCATGAGCTCTGTTGCTCTATCCATGTGATAGAACTAAATTACTAAAAACTAGCAGTGTATTGCTTTTCATTCCCAAAGGGTTTTAAGAGAACTTTCTTCTGAAGTATTGAATTTCAAAGTTTGAAGGTTATGTTATTCATTTACATTTTGATGTGATAATGAAATCGACCTTGCTCCAGGCTTGTCCTTATACTACTTTCAATGTGCTACTGCACTAGTAAGAGGAGTTTTCTGAACCAAATTGTCTTGGTTAGCTATCCCAGTAGCCCTCCTAAAATAAAGCATCACACATTGGTGTTCTTTCCAATATAATTTCCCCCTCCCCTTTGTTCTTTCCAAAATAATCTCCACCTTGACTGCCTTCCATCTCTCAACCCTCATACAGATACCTTTCTTTTGCAAATTAGTTTAAGGTTGACAATAAGAGATGCTTTGTCAGTAGATGGACTCTTTGTGAAGTGTGATTTCCTAGCACCCTCAATCTTTAAAGTGTTATTCAGATATGGTTATACTGAGTTACAGTAAAAGATTGACTCTAGATCAAGATTATGGCTATTTATGACTATGCCTTCAACTTTGTTTGGGAACCATAACCTTGCAGTTGATGAAACAACTCCTGTCCTCCTACAAAAAAATTAACTTTAGTGTTCCGTTTCTGAAGGGAAATATTAATAAAAGTTGACAGTGAATGAAAATTTCCTTTACACATTGAGGAACTAAAATACTTTGGATGCCTGTTACAAACTTACATGATGTCAACATTCGCTTTACACCTTACATATTTCTGTCATTAAAAATATTCTACACAGAAAGGTTATGTCATGACATCCATTGTTTTAGTGGATAGTTATTACCATTGAGACTGCCCTTGATCCTGAATACTTTGCAAAACACATTTTTACTCTCTTACCCAGAGGAAGTACCAGACCCATGTGAATTTAACAACTGTAATACAAATGCTGACTGCTTCCCTGATGGCAGCTCCTATACCTGCAGATGTCGTTCTGGTTATATAGGAAATGGATTTACCTGTGAAGGTAAATCAAACACAGGTTTTGTCTAATGCAATGATTTAGCTTGGGAGTTCTCTATTTTGAAAGTCTTAAGATAGTAGCTCGGTTATATGTAAATGTCAAGGGTATTCCTGTCTGGAAACATGTGCAACTCATTGAGTAAGAATAACTTGCTGGAAAGAATTCTATACTGATTTAGCAGTGTGTGTTTGTTTTGCTTGATGGTGATCTTTATGTGTGGAAAAGTAGTTTAATGCTCCCCATGCCGATGAAACCACCTGCTTGTACTCATTGACATGTGCGATTCCTCTTGCATTAAAAGTCTAAAGAGTATTGAAGGGAAAATAGCAAGAATGCCCCATCTGGAGCGTAGAATAGTATATGCATTTTCATAATAATTTGCTGTGTTGGAAATTTGTAGAGCTAACTTTTGTTTGTAATGGTATTAATTGTTAAAACATATGCTATGCACCCTGCATGTATGCTATGTCATAAATGTCTTTGTGTAAATTTTATTAGGGCTTCTTGGAGTTGTCTTAAAGATTTTATACATAGTTTTGCCACCTTGCTGTTTGTTTTTTATCATAGGAACTGAGCTTGGAAACTTAATTCCAGAGGAAGTGCAAAAAGACGAGCAAAAAAAAATCTCGCTGTTCACTAGTTTTAGAGCATGTTTAAAACAAAATTTAGAACAACCTGAGTGAATAGTCTCTCATTACTGTTATTTATGTTAATAGTTTTCTCACTTTTTATTTACCAAACTGATGTAAAGAAAAAATCAACTTTTTTGTCTTTTTTTTCTGTTATAGAAGAGATAAGGGATCCATGTGAATCCAACAGATGTGATTCTAATGCTGATTGCATTCCTGATGGCAGCTCCTATTCCTGCAGATGTCGATTTGGCTTTGAAGGAAATGGATTTGTCTGTGAAGGTTAGTGATGAAGGGATACTTACTTTTTGTTTTATGTAATGTTGCAGGCATACTTCTCAGATCCAGTGTGAGAAGTACAAAATATTAATGCCATGAGAAGGAGCACAAGTTGAGTACATGTTGTGAGTTAAAGTACACATCTGTTCTGCTGAATACGAGCACCACACTTTGAAATAGTATGAATTCTTGACTTTTGAAAACTCTGAAGTACAATCGTGAGTAGTGCAGAGATTTGTGTGAAAAAAGTAGGGAGGATGAAAACCCCATGAAGTAAAATTTACTGTGTGAAAAAGTGAAAGTCAGTGGGAGCATCAACAAAAAGTGGGCAATATGTCTCCCCCTATTCTGCCTGGGATTTTTGCCTGTGAATGTGAGTGACAGCTCAGACCTCACAAGTAGGAGTGCAGTCAAATGTATTTAAGTCTACAGTCATTGTGTTACTATCAGTTTCCCACTGATTACATGATGTAGTTTTGACACTGTGGTTTGCTGATATAATGCACTGATGTTCAAAGACAAAAAATGTGAGAAAGGTTTCATTTGCTCCTGCACTTGATACAATTTGAATGACAAAACATACCAAATATCATCCAGACATTGAAAAAACAGATTTAAACTTAGATGATGTTACAGTTTAGCCTCAAGTGGTGCCAAATACCTTGTATATGTGGCACCAGAAAGTGCCTTTAGCCCCAGTAGTTCTAGTTGGACCTTAGCTGTATGAGCCTTGTTTGCATGCATGCTTTGAATGAAGTAATGAGTAACATGTTCAGATATTGGGCATTTTTTATTCAATGTATAATTTATGAAAGGAGTGATGTCCACTACACTATTATATTAATTACATTTCAAGCAAATTGTAAAATCATAATGTAGCTATAAGGGTAAAATTGATGGCAGACCCCCTAAAGGGGAAAAACTGTAAAAAAAAAAAAAAGAAACTTGGTTTTGCTGTTTGTTATTTGTTCACAAGAGAACTTCAAAACAAATTGGAAACGAGTTTAAGCAAATTTATGTTTCATTTGTCAAATTTTGCAAAAAAATCTCTTTCCATATTATTTTTAGCTGTGAGACGAGGACCTTGTGATGTAAACAGGTGTCACACTAATGCTGTGTGCATTCCAGATGGGCTGTCTTACTTCTGCCAGTGTGAATCAGGATATGTAGGGGATGGATTCGACTGTGAAGGTTTGTAAATTTTCTTATGGAGTTGACTAGAGGACTCTATGACCTGATAAAAGGCCTAGGAAAATGCTGTATGCCAAGTCTGAATAGTAATTCTTTGTCAAGAATGAAACTGGACTCTGTTGTATCATTAGTGGACTTACCAGTGTTATACACAGTCAAGATCAAGGTTAGAGTAGTCCTAAGTAAAATATCGTAAAGAGGCTCGTGATGAAAATAACAATGAAAAAAGACAATACTTTCAGACGAACCATCAGGAAGAAGCAGTTTGAAAGCTTGGGTTTAGTATCAAAAAAGTGATGTAACCAGGCTTTGACAAATTCCCTGCCCAAGAGCCTGGGGCAAGATAAAAAAATCACTCAGGCAAGAGCACTGCTCAATATCACAGCCCACTTTGCAAAAACCCCAGCAGACTGACTGCATGGTCAAGTTGGTAGAGCATCCGACTTGCAGCCGGAAGGTCAGGGGTTTGAATCCTGGCTGGGTCATACCAAAGACTTTAAAAATGGAACCTACTGCCATTGTGCTTGGTGCTCAGCATAAGCAATGGAGGAGGGAAAACAAGCCAGTGAGCCACAACTGGAAAAAAGGTTGTCTCTGGCCCGACTTAAACCAATTGGTTACAAACTGAGCCGTAAAACCTCATCTAATGTCTAACATCCCAGCAAAGCCTTCTCCACAAGAGAGATCAAATGCTATTAAACAGATTTGAAGTGTATCAGTGTATATTCATGTGAACAAGGATATTTAGAGAACAATATCCAGAAGAACAAGTAGTAAAAATTTTATTTGTCAAAGCCTGGATGTAACAAATATTAAGCAGACTCTGCTTTCATTATTCCCATAGATCCTTACTATTAGATCCTTTCTGTTCGTTGATTGAAACTAATGTGAATATGTAATGAATTCTTTTGGTCTTACAGAAGAGATTCCTGATCCATGTGAATCCAACAGATGTGATGCTAATGCTGATTGCTATCCTGATGGCAGCTCATATTTCTGCAGATGTCGTTCAGGCTTTGAAGGAAATGGATTTGAATGTGAAGGTTGGTGATCCACATATCTTTATGTCATGATTCGAATGCAGTCATATCAATTGGACTTGTGTGTGAGCTCAATGTACACAACTTTTTCATGAGGGGATCGAGGAGCATAAAATTTTGCATGAGCAGCTGTGCTTAATATCCTTCCTCTGAGCACTGGGATAAAAGGCATTGACCTTTCATTGCAAAATCCAAATTTATTGGCACAATATTCTTCCCCCACCTCCCCACCCCTCTCTTCCTCCCCTTAGTACTGCATCATAATATTTAACAGCTCATGCAAAAGTATAAAACAAGGGGCCAAACCATCAAACCATGGAGTTACAAGTCTCATGTCCCTGGCTTACTATTACTGCAGACTACCTCAACAAGCCAAGTTGCGGAATTTGATCTGACCTTTGACATCATCCAGTCGTGTAAGAAGAACTTTGAGGGCATGGGTGTCTGACTAACCTCTGGTGAAGTACTGTATTTTATGCCCATACACATGACCTGCAGGGAGATTAGATAATTTGAAAGATTCTGTCAGTTTTAGTTCATGATTTTTCTCTTGAGAAATAAATGTTTTTAGTTGAATAACATGACTAAACATTTTGGTATCGTTAGTTTCCTTTGTTTCAGCCTTTGTTTTGTTTGTTTCATTTCCTTAACGGAGCTAGCTAAAGCACTTCAAAAATTCAAAACTGCAATACAGGCAATGTGAGGGTTATTTTTTTCAGTTTTGTGCCTACAAATGTCTTTCCCTTCATTTCCAGCTGTGAGACGAGGACCTTGTGATGTAAACAGGTGTCACACTAATGCTGTGTGCATTCCAGAGGGCTTGACTTACTACTGCCAGTGTGAATCAGGATATGTAGGGGATGGATTCAACTGTGAAGGTTTGTAACTTCTACTGTTAATTTCAGCCTAAATTTCAAGTACTATGTTTCAATGAGAATGACAGTTCTTTGTCAAGATTAAAACAATAAGTGTCTTCACTAGTCATTGTTCCACACATTTTCGTATTTAATTATCAAGGGCTGTTAGGTATGAAAAGAGAAATTTTGAAATGTTGCCATGACACATATGAAACAATAGTTATAGATCCTAAGTTCTCAGGTAGCAACCCACAGGTCATTTATGGCCCATGATGTGTATTAAAATGGCCCGTGGAAGATTTGAGTAGCCAAAATTTCAATAGAAAAACAAGTTGGCTTATAAATGCTTGACTACCAAAATAAATTTAAAGGAAAAATTCAAATAAAAGGGGCCTAAGCTCTGCCCAAAACACTAACCCATCTTAGACAAAAGCAAGTGAAAACTTTAGGCTCTATTCGAGAAATGCTGTATAACATGTGGAAAAGAAAACAATGCACTTACAAAGGACCACTGTGAAATAACAAAACAAAGGGGTGTTTTTACAATTTACTCTAATTGAGAATTACAAATCTGTGAACAGGCTTGGGCGGGTTACCAGACTGTACTTCAGAGTCATGACTCCTAGCCGAGAGTCGATTATTGACTCAACTTGCCTTTGAATTGTGAGTCCTAGATAATTTTCAATACTGTTAAAAATGTATTAAAAAATATGAACAGAAATTATATTTTGGAGTTTTACATTTCATTTCACAAGTTTTCTTGAAGATATGATTTTTGTAAAGTGATGATTTGAGTTAGTGAAGTTTTTAAGAGATAAGTAGCGTGCTGTCTGTGTTTGCTATTGGTAGTAGAAATTAAGGAGTGTCATGCATGGTACGGTAAATTTACAAAGCTAAAATCCCTTCCTTGCTTTTAATATCATAATTATGTTGCACAATTTTGTAATGACTGTAGCTTTGTGAGTGTTGTCAACATCCCTACTCTTAGCAATATTTGCATTGTTACTACTTTTGGTGTTCTCTTTGTTGTAAATCTCTTATATAGAAGAAACTACCCGAAACCCTTGCATTGGCAACAGATGTGATGTGAATGCTGTCTGCTTCCCTGATGGCAATAGCTATGTTTGTGAGTGTGTCTCAGGATTTGAAGGCAATGGATTTGTGTGTGAAGGTGAGCCTTTGAAGTCTAGTAAATCATGCATCACCCCATATTCTTGTTGTACATACCCAGGAAATGGAAATCATTATTTACTAATTCCACTTTGACTGACTTGTGCAGATCAGTGAACTGTCAGATTTACAGTAGTGAACCTCAGTGGAGTAGCCAGTTTTCTTTGTGGGGGGAGGGGACTAAAGGGGTACTGGATCTCCAAATGTGACGGCTGGTGTATGTTCTACTGATGGGTTGTGTCGGTAGCTTTACCCCAATGGGTGGGGTCCAGCGGTCCTGCCTTAGGGCCCTGGTGGGTTCCAAAGGCTCGATTTGGTGGATTTAAGATGTCTCAGAGCCTTTGAAATGTGTTCAATTAGTCAAAAATTTGATTTGATGTTATATTTTTGCAACATATCTACAATCACTAGCCGGGGGGGGGGGCTTTGAGATTTCATGCTGTAGTTACACTACTGTGAAACCTTCATTACAAACAGTAGTGTACTCAGCAAACTTTTGTTCCGTGGAATCTATTCAAATTCATCTTTCATTCCCTTCATGGCTCATGAACATATATTGCATATGGGCATCAACAGCTTTTCAAAAGTGGGGGGCACATGACCTTGACCAGAACTGTTTAAAGCATGAATAGCAAAAGTGTTGAAGTGAGGGACCTGGGACTCACTAGAGGGTCTGTGGAAAAATTTGGTGGCCAGATGGTCTGCTGTGTAATCTGAGAAAAGTTCCTACAATTTTAATCTATTGAATTGCTGTTTCTGCCATTTTGAGTTTGATTTCATTGAAACAGATGTATTGCAAGCCTGTGGAATCAAACAAGTGCCTACTTATTTGGTAAAGGTTCTGGAAAAAAGTGGTGAGATAAACCTCTCCACTTTCAGAGTGGAGGTCAGACATGTCCCCCTGTCTCCCACTTGTTGATGGCCATGCCATTGTATGTCAAAGGTAAACCTCCAAGGCATTATCTTTCATACAATTAACAAAACTATTAGCCCAAAAATAAAGCAAAAAAAGTCAGACATGATTTAGCAAGTCCTGTTGTGTTGATTCAAAGTTCGGTACCTGTATTTTGTTTGTAATATTGACGTGATCCCCCTGTATATATTTTTTTTTTACAGAAATTTTCATGGATCCTTGTGATGAGAATGATTGTAATCCATTTGCAAGATGTATTCCAAATGAATCTGTTTATGACTGTGAATGCTTGGAAGGGTATGAAGGAGATGGGTATTTGTGTACTGGTGAGTAGGACTTATCAAATTAAACTTAAAGGGAATAAGCAGGCACCCCAAGCATATTTTCAAAAGGCATCGTAATCTCTCTAGTCTCCCTCTTTGTTCTCTAAAAAGTATTTTTCATTTTGTCGTAGAATGTAAAAGGAAATAAAGGAGTATTCTGCTTAAGCTGAACATTTAAGAACAGAAATTTTGTCACATGATCAAAAAGAGCCATACATAGATTAGGATACCAGAGTATACTAATTTCAGTGTGGGTGGCGGCATGCATTTCCCCCCAAAAGCATGTATTGGCTAGGATGGAATATGGTCTGTGTTGATACTCCTGGGTCCATTATGCATTATCAGGAGTTCTTATGTATTGCTGTCAGTGTCAATGTTAAACTTTTCTTCAAGCATTTACCATTTGTCTCATTGTCCACATTTCTTCTTCTACAAAAACTGATTTTTTTTAACTCAACTAATATAGGTTATCTGCTTGTATATATTTTGTCTGCAAGGAAAAAAATGAAGACCACAAAGTTTGGACTTTTGATGCTCAGGACTGGTTTAGCTTTTACTCTGTCCACTGATAAGGAGCTGTTTTGATGTTTTGACAATATCTCAAACTAGCTGTTATATGCTTTGTGTTTCATGTTAGCTTTCCCTTGCCGTGAAAACAACTGTGACGTTAACGCTGACTGCTTTGCCTCTTCTGATGGGCAGGATTACCAATGTCAGTGTAAGGCAGGCTACCAAGGAGATGGGTTCTATTGCGTAGGTAAGTTAAATATTCAAATACACACACATTTGGTAAGGGAAGGTCCAATTATTATTTTTCACTGAACTAAATATAAACTGAGAATGATATTTTTGTGAAGTAGTCATATCAAACATACCGATACAATTTAGTTTTGGAAAGTGATTTTAAAACCTGTTCAGTGTAGGTGGTAATTTTTATGTATCAAGAGCATGAGGAGGTTGGCTAATCCAAAATTAGCAATATATTGGGTCACACTACAGCGATTTCGGATCGGATTACAGTCCGATTTTTTTGAGTTT
>WURT03294414.1:0-21089 GCA_009936505.3 Holothuria glaberrima
CCCACAGTCTCTTTCTTTCAATATGTTTGTATATATATATTTCGTATGCTTCTCATCTCCAGATGAAAGAGTCTGAACTAAAGTTTTATGAAACTAAAAAAAAAAAAAAAACTAGTACCAGTGGGCCGTTGAACAAATGGGCTGCGCGACAAATGGGTTGTAATACCAACGGGCTGTAGAATCCAACGGGCCCTAGAGCCAATAGTTTGTAATATATTGATTAGTTGTAGCATCAAAAGTCTGGATAACAAAATGCAACTAAATGTCTTCCAAACTTCATTTTTGTACTTACTTATTGATCGACCTCATGAAAGCAACTAGTGCTGAAGCAGAAGGACGGTCTTCGGGCTTTTCTGACCAACAGTTCTGACACAGCTGAATGACGTCACGAGTGCTCAGTTCTTCGTTAAGACGAGGTCGGTAGGGCGGGCTTTCACGGTTTTTAAGCCTTTGCAGGATATCTACAAACAAACAATAGAAATTTTTAAACTTAAAATGAAGGTTGGACCAAGAGTCTAGTCTGAATTAAGGCAGGAAGATAATGTTGCAAACAATTTATTGCCATTCGATAGGAAAGGGTCAGGGAGCCTAGGAGGAGATGCCATACCCGTACAACTGTCGCGTAAAGTAAGACAACTTCATTACTCTAAATAGCATGTGTGAAGATAAACCTTTTCGGAAAAGGGCATCTGTGGTATATAGGTGGGCCAACTGTCGGGTTTTGTTTTGTACAATTGATTAATTGGGTGTGGGGGTGGGGGAGTTCTCCGGTGAGCTAGGTACCACGAAAATGTGAATCATTTTATACTCTTGTGTAAATTTTCTAGTCATTCCTATGTTAAAGTGATAATTGTTATCATAACCGCCAACCTCAAATACGACAGCTGTGATCGAGAGGAGTACAGACCAGCGCGTAAAGTATTTAAATCATCCTGAGTTGAACCAGAATTCTGTTCCTATTTTCCTTTGTGCTTCCGGTGTAACATGAATTGGTCATTTAAGATTTCCTTTATAGATTGATAAGACCAAATTGATCAACAAATGCAAAAGCCTGATCTCTTGTATTGTGGAGGAGCTTGGTAAGGTAAAAACATATAACGAGGGTTGAAGACCTATAAAATTATTATTCACAAGCATACCATCGACTGTAATATTCCCAGATTCTAGTCCAAATGGTCCAGACCGCAAAATTATTTCCTGCATGACTATTCCTGCTGCGTACATGTCCCCGGATTTAGTCGGGGTCGGGGCTGAGCTCCTAAGGTACTCCGGTGGGCGCCACAGTAACTCTGCAAGTAAAATCACCACAAAGTAAAACCTGATACAATAAAAAAGCAAAACTACTTGTTCTTATGTTATCTCCTTTAGTTAAATGCAGTTCATTATGCTTAATAGTTTAACATTTCTTGTAGTGAGACTGCAAAGCTGAAATTATAAGTTATAAATGTTAGCCATTTCAATTTGAATACTTAGTCTTTCTATTTTCTTTAATTTTCAATCCCTATGGATGTTGTAAGGTAACTGAAACTATATTCTGTATGCATAGCTTACTGTCAACGCTAGCCCCTTCACCCCACTTTAATCCATAAACTATTTATAAATATAAAGTCAAACAATTTAACAAGAAATCAAACCAAAACTCCCCACCCTTAAAGGGGATCATTGAGTTGATGTTGATTATTTGTGACAAGTTTGAAGAAAATCATTGCATGACAATGTTTCTGTTTAGCCTCATTACTCATGAACCACCTCCTATTATTACTGGAAATGTGAGAAATGGAAGCTTTTGTGGACAGGGGTTGCATGAGATTAATACCTTATGGTAAAAAGTGTCTAGTCACGAATTTGTGATAAATGATTTAAATCATATAAGTACCCCAATAATTGCCATTTCAGTTGTGTCAGATGAGCAGAATCTTTTAGTTTAACCATTTACCATCAAGATATGAGTAAATCTCAACAGGTGCGAAAAAATCATGAATTTTGTAAACCAACTCAATAGGCCCCTTCATGATTTATTACAGCACTACTTTTAACTTACTCTGCTTGTATTCTTGGCTAGTCACGTCTATTTCTTCGCCTTGTCGGAATTCAAAGAGCCCATAGTCCGTCAACTTAAGAACAAAACGACTGTCTATTACACAGTTGGATGACGTCAGGCGACCATGCATCCCAATAACGCTGCTGTGTAGGTAGTTCAAACCCTTGAAAAAAGGTAAAAATCCTGGTTTACTGCTTCAAACTTTCAATTCGTTACAAGTATCATTTAATTTGACAATGGACTGACTTACTGGCTACTTATTTCTCAGTCCATAAATTTACCTCTAGACCTACTCTTCTTAATGCTCGATTTGGAACAAGAGGGGAGGACCTGTACCGAAAAGAAGTTAAGCCTGCAAACGATGTAACGTTAAGGTTTGCTCGACTTTGTCAGACACAATTAACGACAAGCGCCAGCACACATGCATCAACACGCACACGTGCAACTAAGCGCTCCACAACTTCTAAAAAGTGTGCTTGTGTGTGGGTGCGGGAGGGATTGGGGAGGAGGGAGGGAGGCATGACCTTGACCAGAAATACGTCAAGCGTGAAACACTATTCCTAAAAGCGAGGGATCCGGAGCTCACTTGAGGGCCTTGGAGAAATCTGAGGCCCCGCTGATCTGTGATCTAATTTTGGGCATTTCCCATGATTATAATCCATTTAATTGCTGTTCCACCATTTTTCGATTTTTCGAGTTTGATTTCATTGAATAAGCTATATTGCAAGCTATTAAATCAAATTTGTGGCTGAGATTTTCATTGGGGGCTCTGGAAAAAGTGAGGGGACGATACCCCCACAGTTCCAAAAGTCTGAAAGTGGAGGGGCGTTATGCCCAGTTCCCCCAATTGTTGTTGCCCATCCATATAAGCAACCATGGAGTTAATCGATGGAGTTGAGCTCTGTGCGCAAAACAAAATTGACCGATTTCTTTAGGTACCTTATGGTAACAATGGACTATGACAAGGTTGCACGATTATCGAGAATCAAATGGGAGCTGGGCTGTATGCCATGTCTTAAGAGAACTAGACTGTATTATCTATAAAGGCAATCTTTGTTTCCATAAAACGACACAGGGGATAAGAGAAAGTAAAGCACTGGTCTTCATATGACCACCAAACATGTGAATATGACAAGAAAAAAGAGATAAAATAAGAAATCATCTCTCAAAAATATGAAACCTTACCCAGAAAACATCCGTCATAAGGGAATACTTGAAAGCCCAGTCGATGTGCAGAGAGTCATTTTCTAGTACATCCTGTTCGAGAAAAGCTTCAATTAAGCGCAATTTTGATCGATTGCTTAAAATCTATCAATGTACAATATCGTGCTTAAGAATTAAACAACGAGATACCAGGAGCACAAAATGTAGTTCGAAAGTGTTACCATATAATCAAAAAGAAGCAAAAAACTTCCCAAGCAACTCGCCAATTGATGAGCGGTATAAAAATTCCACTCACCAGAACGAAATATCTACTCGCCACATAAGTCAATGTTACACTTGTCACCGAACGATACAAAACTATGATCAGACCAAGTGTTGATCTTTTCAACCTTAGGTTATTATGGCCTAGCCTTACAAAGAAACTGTCAGTCAAAAGGAAAACAGATTACGCGAAACCACTGGCGTCGCCAAGGGCGCCAGGGGGCCCAGATTGGCTGTGGCCCCCGTGTGCCCTCCCCGACGAGATTTTGGGTATGAAAAATAATATGCACAAACACACCATTCACGCATATGTCAATATGAACAGGAGGACCCACTGCCACTTAATCACTCAAACATACAACTAAAATTGCACAAAAAGTTCGTAAACCTGCAATTTTGCGGCGCGCTTCGGGCACATCTATTTGTTAAGCTGTGTAAAGGGCTGCATTATTGGGAGATAATCCACACCGATTGTTTAATCACTTTCATTTTCAAAAGTTATGAGACTACTGCTGCCTTGAGTCCTCTCCTTTCAGTACAATTACCACGTCCATTATCTTTTAGTCAGATCTTATGTTCTTAAACTGTAAAAAAAATGCGATTTTCATTGCCTTTTTCAACGCGTATTCAATAAATATGAGGATAATTAAATAGCTTTACTCTCATAGGCTAACAACTTTTTATATTAGATATCGGTGCCTTTAAATTTCCATAGCGAAACTTTGCTCTCCTGTATGCTCTCCAGGGTGAAGCCAACTGAGCCAAGCACCGCACCAGGGATCATAAAGTGGTGATACCTCCGAAAGGAGTAAAGAATTTGCACAAAATCTTTATAGATGCTCAAAACCAGAGTTTTCTGGCCACTTCAAGCTTGCACCAAGGATGATCTCAGCAGGAGCTTGGTACCCCTTTTTATTTATTGCTGAAGAAAATGCAGAAATATATGTGTCGATCATGATTATAATTTTGAGGCACCCAAAGCCCACTGAAATGCATTCTAGCGGGGTTTTTTTCACATTTATCCCGCTAACCCCGAATTTGCAGCCGTCGAATGTACCTTGGCTGCTCCAGTTTGAAGGTTTCTCCTCAGTGGCATACCTGGAAGGTAGCTGTCTCGACATTAATTTCCATTAGGAAGCATGAGTAGATTTATTTTAAAGCTCAGTGCAAACATTAACATGATCCACTGTCCCCATTCAACCCCATTATTAAATCGTTAGTGCCGCGAGTAAGGCTAACACAATGGTCAAATTGTGATTTCTATTTTTATGGCCTGTTTAAGTGAGCTGCAATGACATTTTGGAGATAGTTAAATGCTTCATTCTAATGGTCACATTTTTATAAATACCCCAAGGCCTTCGCATGGGCTGCACCCCCTGGACCCCAATGGAGTGTTGTCCCTGGACCCCATCAGGGGGCCACTTTGGCCCCTGGAGCCTAACGCCTACAGGGGGTCCTCTGGCTGACTTCTTGGTCCCCCTTGACCCCAACTTCGAAAGTCTGGCGACGTCACAGAGGAAACCCATGAATTTAGAGATTTCGGTGCAAAAAATGCCGAAGTAATCTGAGATAGAAATATGAAATAGGCTTTCTTTCATTTTCACAGTTAAATAAGTACTACCAGCACCTCTAAGTCAACCCTCCTCATCCCAAATGTCTAGTAATTACCGTCAAATCAATTGGGGAGAGAAAAATAATATCGCTGAGAGTGGTCTCACTCTTAAAGGTATATTCCAGTGGTTTTTCACAAGGGTCTCATGTGAAAGAGGAAAAGATCGAATTCATGCCTTTCAAACCCCGTACTAACTCATTTTCCTTAATTCAAGATATTATCTCACATTAAAGAGTAGTGCTGCAAAGGGCACTTTAATCGCCGGGGTTTCATACTGCACCACAGATCAAGTAACAACACCAGGAGCAACTGCTCAAAAACTGCTCAATATTTCGAAGAATTTGCGCCCTCACCTTCAAACTTCCTTTGGAACAGTACAACATAACAAAGCAGACGTTGGGTGATTCTGTAGAAGCACCGACAAACCTATTGACGTTGGTATGGTCAAAGTCTCGCATCTTGAGGAAAGAAATGTAAATAAATTTTGACCATGAATGAAAACGACGCCCTCTGCATTTGACATCATATCATGTAGCACATATTTTCAAAATATAAATAAAGTTAAGCAAGAATATGAGGCCATCTAACTTCATATTTTGCAGAAATTATTTGAGTTTGCATAAGCTTACCAGGAAAATATATAAGAAAACATAAAATGGTGCAACATTCGTCCAACAATAACGGAATCTTCCACATCTTTCTTATTTTAGGAATTTTTACGGTATTTCACATTGCAAAAGTTGTATAACCCAAAAAATAATCTTGGTATTTTTTTACAAATCAGTTCATCACAAACTTGCCGCCCAACTGTAAATTACATAACACATCACGATTAAGTATATTTGATTTGGTAAATTAAAACTAGGTTATTGCTTTTGCCCTATCAAATCAGATGATAGTCTTCTAACGCCCTACAAACTTCTGAATAAAACTGTACGTTTACTCTTTCTACCGTTTTTTAAGCAACTACGGTGCGAAGATAATCATCAGATCATGAAGAATTAAGCAAAATATTACCCTCTAGCTAATATTTGAAACCACTTACCGCTGTCAGTTCTTCCAACATTGATCTTGTAACTGCGATCACATTCTTACGGACTCTGTTTACCACAACATGGCGACCCTGGAAGGTTACCAGACGATGGTTAAAACTAGATGATTTACTTAAAGGGAGATGGCAGTCGCCTCAAGTTTATTTTCAAAAGTTTGCTAAATCTTACAAATCTCTTATTTCGCTCACAAGCATCTTTCATTATGTTTCTGTATACAAACATTGAATATTGAAGGTAAACCAAGGAGTTTTTCTGCATGAATTTCACAAACGAGTAACAAACATATTGTCACATGATTGATAACAGCCATTCCTGAACTAGGATGACGGAGCACACTCATTCAAATTGGAGGTCCCTTTTTAAACGTTTTGCGTAGTGTACCAGTATGATTGATTTCTCATGTACAGTCACGTGATCTAAACCATGGAAACTAATACTGTCAACTCGTGACGATGTAGAGATAAAATGACCGCAAATACCGCACAAAGAGCTACACAGGCCCGTAGCCAGACAAGGTACCGAAGGGGGGCGAGATGGCTTCCAGGGGCGAAATATTTCTCAGTGGGGGCCAAATGTGTAAAAATGTTTTAAGTCAATGGCAACTTGAAACTTTCTAGGGGAGCGAAAAAATTTTGAAGGGGAGCTTCACCCCCCTTGACCCACCTTGGCTACGGGCCTGGAGCTACACTTGCATACGTGGTACAGTGTACAGTACCCTTACTTTTCCAAAGAAATAACGTTAGTTGCTCTGTTTGCCAAAAGAAAGTTACTTACTGATAATGCGCAAAGTAACGGAAAACTGCTTTATTGAAGCGCGTAATGTACCACAGCGACCACGTTTAATTAACATGGTCTCCATATATGCTGTTAAAATCAAAGCATCACACTTGACAATCATGCAAGCCCGTAACCAGGTACAGTTTTCCAACACGAGGGGGAGGGGGCACTGCAAGGGGATTTAACTAGGTTAAATCTCCACCTACCAGATATTTTTTTGGCAATAGATTTCTCAAATGGTGGGAGGGGCGGGTAGGGGGTGATAGATCCTTAAGGTACGGCCAACAGACAACCAACCGTCAAAGGTCTGCATCAACACGATGTACAATTTTCCTTGAATGGATTCTGTGATCCGTTTTTTCGATCATCGCTGTCTAGAAATAAACCGGAAAATACAAAGTTAAATATGTTTGAATTATATGTACCGTAAGTGAAAGGGAGCACAGGTTGCCGGTATATAGGCCCATTGTTGAACGATTGTTCTGACAAGAAAGCAAAAGATGCAACTTCAGAAGTTTGCTTGAAACGTTTAAAAATATAAGTTGGATTCATCCCGGAAAGGGACATAGACGTATGAGCCGGGGTGTAGGGTATGCAGTCCTCCGGAGCCCTGGAAAAAACCTACCTCTCGGGCAGGTTTTTGTACAAAATCGAGCAATTTCCTCTGTTTATAAAGGTTTTTCTCAAGAAAAAAAGGTCCATCCCCTAAATTATCCGTACCGGGAGGGAATCGAGATGACTTATATCTTACTGTCCATTTATTGTTTACATTACCATGTAATGAGCCACAGTTGCACCCGTTTTCTTCTCTGTGAAACTATCGGCGTCTCCTGCATTCGACTGGAAAATAGAAGTGGTACAAACTTAAGTCTTAGAAACCGATTAATAGCTACATAAAGAAAATGAGAAGAAGTTAGTTGCTATAAGAGGAGGTATTGGCAGTTGCTTCTAAGGTAATTGTTTTTAGTTTAATATCATTCTGCATTTGTAAATAGCTCTGAGTCTTAAGGCATTATTCGTTTAATGTTGTTTATTTATCGCCTCATCCTATGATAGTACCACTGACTAGATCTGGAAATAAGAACAATTAACCTTTTCCTAGACTTTTTACAATATGCCTATTTTTCAGGAAATACTTGTTGTCATAGTGTCACGTGCAAAGCCTGGAAAGGGCCATTTCCGGTGATCTGGGGGTATTTTTGACCAAAATTTTCTTTGTACGCTCCGCGCCAGCTGATGGTGGCGCTCCGCTTAGATAGCGTCACTGACAATATATCCCCACCCCCCACTTTCAAAGACGGATCGCCGCCCTGATAATCTTTAAATCTTTAAGTACTTTTTATGGCATGTTTTGTCAATTGAATTATTTCTTCAGTCCAACAGTAAATTTTAGATAAAGATATTATGATCTTTTAACAGTTTTTTTAGCTAATTTGAGTTTACACAGATCCAATATAAACCAAAATGAAAACTTGTTTTGTGTAACCTTTATCCTATGTTAACTTCCATCAAACCATGTTTATTAACCGTTGTTTCATTGTTTTGTTTTTATTTGTTAAATTTTTGGCAGATTCTTTCAAATGCCTCAACTGTAGCCAGGTACTGACGTTACATTAACGATAGTTTGTACTACTCTAGTTTGTGAGCGTTTTAAGACAAATCTTGCAGGCTATCCTCTCTCTGAAGGCAATACTTGAAACCACTCCCAGGCACCAAAAGAAGATGTACCGCTTCAAAGTTTTAGCCGGTTAGTGAAGATATGCTTAAACGAAGAGCAACCGGTTTTGTTCACCTCTAACTGCAATGTCTTTAAAGTAATTGTTGTTTGTAAATTAAAAGTAAAAATACTGTAAAGTATATTCATATATCGGTTGTAAACATTTTCAAGCGCGTCAAATTTTAAGTTGATCAATTCCTAATAAAATCAAACACAAAAACATTTAAGTATTGAAACCAGAAAGCCCAAGGGATAAGTGATTCCTTGCTGAAAGTTAATGATATATTGCACTGAGGTTCATCCCTCAAACTTACACTGCTTGACTTTTCCTTTTTCACATCTTGACCTCTGCTAACCTCATATGACCTTTGAACCTCACCAAAAAGTGAATAACAAAAATGAAAAAAAAAATAAATAAATAAAACCAGAACGTGTCCTAGGAATGAATCGTACCCGGGACCGTCTACACGAGAAACCGAGCTCTAATCCACTACGCCATCGTTCAACATGTATTTCTAATCATCTTATAGTCATGACATCCTTTACACTTGTTCATAATTAGGTAATTCATATAAGAATTATTACTGTAATAGTTATGCTTGTGAAAATAAATGTTTTTCTTTATAATATTATTTTTGGAATGGTACAAAATTCAACCCTAACTTTTCTTTTGTAAACAAACTCCGGACACAATTTGAAGGTACCGCCCACTGTCCATTTAATTGGTTTACGAGGTTTTCGTAGTTGCACCTCTGAAGACCTCAGATGACCTTCAACCTCTAACAAACTCTTAGGGTTCCCTCTTGCTTAAAGTAACACATCTTTATACCAAGTATGAAAAGGATCCATTATTCCTGTTTTGTGATATCGTATTTTTCATGGTTTACGGTTTTCGACCTATGATAACCTCAAATGACCTTTGACCTCTACTTAAACAATAGGGTTCTTCCTTTCAATATGATAAAGCTACATGTAGTAGTATGTAAATTGTCCATCATTGCTATCTTGAGATATCATGTTTACAAGAAGTTTTTAAGGATTTCGTATTTTCACCTCCGGCGACCTCAGATAACCTTTGACCTTTACCAAAATCAATAGGGTCCATGTTTTAACTATAACGCATTCACATGCTAAGTATTTAAACCATGCATGCTTTTGACTAGAGATATCGTGTTTACAAGTTTTTCGGTTTTTGACCTCTGGTGATCTCACATGACCTTTTTCTCAACCAAAAACAACAGGGATCTTCCTCTCAATGTGATAATTCTATATCATAAGTATGAAAGTTATCCATCATTGCTATCTTTAGGTATCGTTTTTACATGCCAAGCGTCACAAACAAACACACACACACACGCACACACACAATTTCCCGCTTGATTGCAAAGATTCCTTTTGCCTTTAGCAAGGAATCAATGATTCAAATTCAAATTTATTTCTCGTCTGAACGAAATACATTAAAAACATTTTACAGAACAAGTATTAATGACATGTGAAGGACACTAGAAAAACAGAAACCTGTCAGCAAAGCTAGTGACCATTGAAAAGTACTGACCAAACTATAAACACAAAAGGGGGAGAAAACTGATCCTCAAAGAATTTTACAAAAGAGAAGGCAAGGGAAAGAAAGAAGGAAAAAGAGAGAAAGAAAGAGGAAAGCTAAGAATTAAGAAAAGAAGAAGACGTAGGAGATTCAGGGCAAATATAATGAATAGTAAATGTACATGACATGTGGAATAAATTACGTATAATTACTGATAAGTTCAGCTTTAACGCTGCCAAGGAATGAGTTACAAACAATCATAGATTTTACCCTAGGGGCAGGGACTGCCAGATGCGATAAGAATAGTTATTTAAAATGAATTTACCATGATAACTTTTATGATAGGTAACAGTGAAAAGATTGCTTAGACGAGTACTTGGTTGACAGTCAGGTCTTGGTGGGCATATAGCATTAGAAATAATATCAGCACGGGATAGCCTTGCCACGTGTTTGTGCTGCTTTTCAAGACAAGACAAGACAAGATATCAAGTAAAATATTGCTACAGTGTTTGTATATCAAATCAAATATCAGATATAATACAAATGAATATCTTTTATCATAAGAAGCTTATTCTCACTATATAATAAATGAGTTGAATAACGCCAAGGTTTACATGTAAGCACTTTGAGTAACTTATTCTGAAAGATCTGAAGGAATTAATAAAGGTATGTAAGATAAATAACAGTATATTTGTGAAGAGAGAAAAAAGACCACAAAAACAGTTCGTAGAGTGTCTATAAACAGGTAAAACTGCAAATGTTTTGACAGTGCTGATCACTGTCTCTTTACATGTATATATAATTTGGGATTTTGTATGTAGACATCCTTACCGTTGAAAGCAGTTTGGAAGTGTTTGACATAGGTGAAGATTTTGAAGTCGATAGAAAGACGAGATCGTCATAATTAATCTTCCATAACATCTTCATCACTTCGCTCTCCCTTCGGAAACGTCTAAAATGAGATAGAGACGCAAAATATGAACAAATGTCTCCCCTTTTCACGGAGATGTGAGAGGCACTTTCTTTAACTCGAGATGTGTAAAATGTGTTTGTGTGTGGATGGTAGGTGCCTATGTGTTAACAAACCGTGTGTCGCAAAATCTCTGAATTGTTAGTATGATATTTCAACTGAAAGGGAGGGCGCCTGACCGTGTTTAATTGATGATGTTATTGCTGAAGTCAGAGAACATTGATCACTAATCTAACATTTGTATTTAAACATTTGGCCTATCTATTTGTCATTATGTCTGAACAAGAAATTCAACTAATTAATATGTGTGGTTATTTGATGGTCGAAGTCAAAAATCAAATTAGTAAAACTTTTTGAAAGAAGTACTGTGTTGAGGAACCCTCTGGAGCTGTAAGTCCGATCAAGTTCGAACTTTCTGTATAGCTCCCTAACCATATAAACTTGTGCATGCGTAATTGATGGAGTTGAAATGACCTATCACAAACGAACCATAGAGAATACCGATATATTTTATTTAGTAAAGTATTTACATCTGGTTGTCAACGGTCGTGGTTAAACCTTAAGTAAACAATTATATTATGGAGCAAGATGCCACATACTCCCTAGTCCCAAGAATATCCATTCAGCTTTAGTTAAAACTTGGTGGATAAGAGCTTGCTCATATACTTGTGCTCGCTAGACTGAAGATAAAAGTGACGTGAAACCGCCCCAACGATTCTGCTGTAGGAGAATTGAAATGCTACCTCGAAGGGAGTAACCTTTATGGTAGACACTTGTCACCAAGGATTATAAAGAATTGCAATGCCAATACTTTTCTCTTTGTTTTTAGTGTAGTTATGTAAAGGTATTTCCAGAAGTGGTCGTGCTTGTTTTAGTATTATTTGGTATTCTAAACGTGTATTTTTTTGTCAAAAGTGAAAGCAAGTATGTCGTATACAAAAATTCCCCCAGATTTATAAACGTAAAATGTACTTCTGATGAGACGCGTGACCTTTAAGTTAGTTCTGGTCATTTTCCATTATTTGATTTTGTTCACAGAGGTAATCCCTTAAACATAGTCGTAACGTTGTAAAGGTTAATTCAACCAAATCAACAAACGTATTACTGAAAGCTGGCAATTCACTTAGATAAAGGTAAAGGTATTAGTTCGACTCCTCCCATTTAAGGTTTTCTGATACTTGTTTTTGGAGGCAAGAAACCATATTTCATTTTACTCCTTGTTTTATTGTTTTGGGGGGATTTTATCCAAAATACCACCCTCGATGAGAGTTTATAATTTTTTATGTTTTCAGTTAGTCTTTACATTCTCATTAAAAGATTTTAATAATTTGTCTAAATATTACAGATTTCATTAACTACCAGATATACTAATAAGTCATACAAGGTAAAATGAAATGAGAAAAACATGATCATTCCATTTTATATGACTAACACTGGCTGTTTGTGACTCTGGATGAACCAGTGGCGACCGGACATGCCTCAGGCTAGAGAAATTTGCAGTGAACCTAAGAAGAAACTTTGTTTTCAAATTTCAGTGACAAAAACAAGTCATGATTATTAATTAAACGAATTCCTAGAATCTCTGACGAGTTTGTCCATTGATATGAAAGGTTTCTAGAGAATCACACTTACAAAGCCGTTTTCATCTTTTGGAAAGGTACAAAACATACTTTGAGGGGATTTGGTCAAGGACTATACATACTGTTTTTATTTTTCAAAATACAGAAAACGGCGAAAAAATTTTGCCCCCAAATCGTCATTTTTCATTTATTTTCAATAATAACGTCTGAATTTGAGACTCATGTGCGCTTTCTTCAAAATATAATAAGGGACAATATTGTAGTGTTTCTCCTTCAAATTTATAATTTCTACAGTTTTCAAAGTACCTCCGATGGGAGGAGATTACCTCGAAGAAAGAGTACGTTTTGCACTGTTATGAATATTATACACAAATAGACAATATCTCAAGGTAACCTTGGATTATCGTAATTCTATGGCTAGAAACAATGGCATGTTCTCCTTCAGAAACAGGTATTTGCTGCTCGATTGCGATGCTACGGGTCGAGAAGTCAAAGTTTTTTTTTAAGTCGGGTGAGTGCTTCACTGAGGCTGGTTGACCCCCTTCTCAACCTTTAAGGCAGGCATGCAGTAAGGGAGTGTTATCATATTTTAAAAAAAGACCCATTACCTCAAAGACACACAGTGATCTTTACATAGCTCCAGTGACCCGGCAAGGCGTATGAGCCGCGGCACTGTCAGGTCCAGAACTGAGTCGGAAGCAGAAGAAGCCAAGAGAGTGGGCATAACTGGCTGCACGAACCAACATACTTAGGTTCACCAATCAGCAGCGACAAGAATTATCATTCATAATAGGCCTATCCTGACTTATTAGCCAATAGAAAACATGAAAAGAAACAAACCTCATTAAACCAAAACAAAGTAATCTTTTGTTTTGTATACACGAACTATTGCTGTATAGGCCAAGCTACTGCCATATAGCGGAATTTTCCGCTAATCCTTTACATCATACTAAAAGTTACAAGATTATAGGTGGTAAATATGGTGAACTAATAGGCTTATCCAAAATGCATAGGCTGTGAGCGAATCATCTCTCATTGATCGAATCGTCTCTCATAGATTCGTTGTGTCCTGTACAAAATTATGGGGATCCTTCCAGGCCTGAAAGATATTCAAGTTCTCTCTACCCCTTCCTCAAAGTTGAGATTGTGGAGCGCGCGATATTTTTTTAAGCACCTGACATGACATTCGCTTTCAAAACAACACTGAAGAGGTGCTGGGACTCTGTATTCCAGCTAATTATTTCCAGGTTTGTAGCTTATTGTAAAGTACATTACGTATGTACATACTGCACACCATGACAGTGCTCTCGATCTGAACGTATCAAATGAAGAGTCGCAGTAAAACTAAATGATGTAAAGTTCCAGCGTGGCATATCTCTGCCCCTTAAACTGTACTTTTCGGAAACTTATTTCGCCTTTCGGCCTTGGCCGTTTCCACTTTTGAAGACAAGTACTTACTTCGACTTTACATATGCTTTCTAAGCCAAACCTTTATTTGAAATTTTTGCAGGCATAGTCTACTCCCTGACCAGGCCCGTAGCCAAGGGGGGGGGATAAGGGGGGCAGGCCCTCTGAAAATCTTTTTCTCCCTGGGAGCCATTTCGCCCCCTTCTGAACTTTTTTGGCTACGGCCCTACGGATCTGTCCCTGACGTTTATAGGTAACTGATAATTCCAAATGGTGTACAACCTAAGCTTCGGTGTTACTCTAGCTATGGGTTGAAATACATGCACGTTTAGTTTGAAAGTCAAATTGGAGGAAGAGATTAGGACTTATGTCTTATCACTGATCCACACCTATGTTGAACAGGAAACCTGAAGGGGACATAAGAACTGCAACGACACCCATTTCGGGACCAGCTCTACTGGGAACATAATATTTGTGTAATGGATGGTGCATGGGCATGCACTTCATATGGATTTGAGCCTTGGACCCTATGGAGTCTGTTTCTTTTGAGAATTGAGAGCCTATCGCTAGCCTACTTATCGCTGATGAACGCTAAAACTGGGGATTTGGGGCTCAGTAGAAATTGTTATTTCTCATCCCGATGAATTTGGATCACAATCTCATCGAATTCATACAAAATGCAGGACATTAGTGCCGATTGCTTTGAATATTTCACCAGAAACAGACAGGCCAGAAATCAATGGGCTCGGGTAAACACACTGTTGTTACCTTCACAAGCATAAAACGGAAAAGGCAAAATAAATTTTAATAATTCAGGCCTTGAAGGGAAGTTGTTTTACTTCTAAGACGCTAAGCGACCACAAACGTGGGAGAAGCTTATGTGGCTTATGAATGCAACTTCACGTCGGGTGGCTACCAACTCAACAATTTAGATCAAATTTGGTCTCTTTTGAATTTGAAAGGCCAGTTCAGTTGGAATAACCGTAGATTGCTCTTGTATGAAAAACCCACCTTACTTTGACCCGGCTGGGGATCGAACCCCAAACCTCCTGGTTGCCAAGCTTCATCGCTTCAAACGCCACCGCCTTTTATCCACTCGGCCACAGCACCGTTAAACGTGCTAATTGCTCTAAGTGACTGCACTAACAACTGTCGATTTTCTAGAGAAAGGCAAGAGCTTACCCAGACGATAAACGGGATCAATTTCCCCCTGTTAAAAGTTTTCCTTTTATTGCAAGTAATAAGAGCACAGAACACAGCGTAATCTCATCCTTGCAAATGTAACTTTTTTCACTATCTTGCTCCTGTAAATGCCACTGGCATTCGTCATTTAAACCTACATGTAACCTACACGTATTGAAAATTGCTAGATCAGCTTCCGAAAAGACGGGGAAAGAAAATTGGATTGAAGTACTGTATAACATACCTGTATATCCATGCAAACGCCAGTACACTCACTGAAGCAAATACGATAGATGTCACTAGAACGACTGCTAAGGTTCCTATACCTGAAACAACGGAGAAACAGTCTTGGTCTTCTAAAGCGTAAAACTTGAGTTTAACCTAAATAATTTGTTTTCTTTATAGTTTAAAGATGACGAGTCGTCTCATAAAAATGCAATAAAAACGTATGCCGGATTTGGGATGACGTCACAGCTACCCCTTGTCTAAACTTCGATTTCGAACCGATTCGATACAACATGGATGAAGTTACATTATCGATGGTGTATCGAAAAGGTTCGCATTATCGATAGTGTATCGAATCGGTATGGAGTCGAAGTTAAGACAAGGGTATACTGTGACATCATCCAAAATCCGGCATACCTTTTTGCTGCATTTTTATGAGACGACTCGTCATCTTTAACTTATCCGACACGTATGGAAGTTTAATAGTGAACGTTGCTTAGCGTTGATTTTCTTTTCGCATGGCTACGATTTAAACTGGAACGTAATTTTTAGTTAATTTTTAATGGTGTTCCTCGAGTTATTTCAACAATCACGTGATATTCTTTGTTGGGGCAGGAATCGCTTAAATATGGGCTACACATCAATACCATACTAACAAATTGCATTTTCCCAATCGTGAAATATTTTGGGCTTCTTATCTTTGTATAGCAGCGTTTATCAACCGGTGAACTGTGACCCACTGGTGGGCCGGGAAGTCCTACTGGAAAAATACGATGAGCCTTTATGTTCTTCATTTTGCTTTCTTTATAGTTAATCTCATGAAAAACATATGGAATTTTAATAGTCAACATTGCTTAGCGTTGAAATTGATCTCATATAATTATGTTATAAATATTGCAACTTCATTTTCAATTCATAATGAATGGTGTTTCTCGGGTAATTTCAACAACCATAAGTGGACCCGGAACTACAAAAGGTTGAGGAACCCTGCTGTACAAGAATCGAAATATCATTTAGCATCATTGAGAACTTCACCGAGAAGAGAACGGTTACATTTGTCTCATAAGGGATGCAGAAGGAGGAGGATATCATTTTAAAGGGGCTCATTGAGTTTGTTCACAAAATTCATGATTTTATTTCACACCTGTTGACATTTACTCAAATTTTGATGGTAAATGATCAAACTAAGAGATACTGCACATCTGACACACAACTAAAATGGCAATGATAGGGTAATTTGTGATTAAAATCATTTATTACAACTTTGTGACCAAACACTTTTCACCATTAGGTAGTAATAATATGCAATCCCTGTCTACTAAAACTACAATTTCTCACATATTCAGTAACTATAGAAAGTAACATATGAGTAGTGAGGCTAATAAGAAACATTGTCAAACAAAAATAATAGATATCAACTCAATGAGCCCCTTTAAGTTAAAATATAACAGATCTACTGCAAGATGTTCAAAAAGTTAAAAGCTCTGTTGAAGATAGCACTTGTAAAGGAGGTATAATTCTATCTCGCCAAGTGGCCTTAAAGGGCAATTCTCGTCATCCCAGACAATTTCAACTCTCCGAACTAAGTTACTTGTAACTCCTCCCATAACTTTATAAAGCTCCTCCTTGTGTAGACACAAACCTATTTGATTGCTTACAGCCATATCCTGGTGAGCATGTAAGGCTACAATGTGTAATCTGCGCACTATTTCTGCATTATGTGGAATGTGAACTACCCTGCATCTTTTGAATTTTCAAACTGTGATGTCAATCAAAGAGCAGTCACCAGGAATTTTGATATCCCCACACCAAAAATGTACTTTGGGGTGATGACTGTCTGTCTTTAAGCCTGCTACGAAGTACAGCAAAAACATACTTGCCTTCCGACTGGTTACAGTTTTTCTTTTCATTATAAAAACCACAGAGAGGCTCATCTGGGGGTGGGGATGTCGCACCAGCTGGCCATTTGATTTCTTTTCCTGGAACAGCCTGGAAAACTCCAGCTGATTCTGCTAAAAAGTACGCCACCACCTACAAAGGATCATAATTGATTGATAGTTTTAAATCCGAATTAAGACCAAAGCTCGTAAAGGTGGAGGGTGAAGGGGAGGAAAAGATCCGCAAGGTTAATCAACGTCTCAGGCCACATTCAAGAAGTATCAGAACCTGCAAAGGCGAATCTCAATTAGAATTTGCGTTCAAATTCTTTGAGATCTACGGCTGATTTTTTACCGACTCCAGTCTGAACACAGAAAAGATAAAATTTGCTAATAAGGAATGATATTTGTTGAAGTGATGAAGTCTTTGTGAGCGTCACATGACACTTACACGTTGAATGAATAATTGAGCGTGTTGACCTGCAGACAATTGAGTTTATAAAGGTAGCCGCAACAATTTTCAACTTTTCCTCACTTTTTCTATCTCATAAAGAATGCAGAAAACAAGAAAGTTTTCCAACTAGATTGTGTGGCAGGGGTGACGCCAGGTGAGGTGTACCCAGGCCCCTGTCGGAATGAGGAAACTTTGTACGAGGCCTCAATGAGTATGACGTAATGTCCTACAGTGGCAGGTCGTCCCGACAGTCTACTTGAATTTTCTCTCAAAAAGGGCCTTTAAAAAATCGAAAATTTCAAAGTTTCTAGAAAAAAACCCACATATTTCAATTTTTCCAATATGGACCCCAAATTTAAAATTTCCTCTGATGAAAACGGAAACACTCCTAGCACACAACAAATTTGCATTCACCAATTTTCGATGCAGCAACCCGTCACGTTTTCTCGGGGATTCGGGTTGTCTCCCCCCCGAACGTCTGGAAACTTGACACCCTCATCAGGCAAATCCTGTCGCCACCCCTGTTATGTGGTTTCCTTAATTACTGGAATTTGTCTAATCAAATCTAGAAATCCACAAAGTAGCGACGACAAGAATTTTTTTCAGATACTTACTTCAAAGGTACCTGTTGTCGTGTCAGTCATATCCGAAATCAAATAATCTGAATCTCGATCTCCGTTCTCCTTGATTTTTACTTCTGCAAATATACCTTAAAAGAGACACAAAAAACAAATATTCACGTATTATTTATAGGGCGCACGGTATGCCTTTTTAGTCATATCATGAAACTGTAATGTTCTTATAGCTTCGTACTTATATGATAGCGTAACAAAGTACAGTCCAGATACCCACGCAATGTAATCCTGCAGAAGATATTACTTATTCAAACACAGAAAAAATAGATGCCACTTAAACATCATCACAAAATATGATTTTTGTTTGCTTTAAGAATATTCTGACAATTAAGTAAGAGTAGTTTTCAGTATTCTGATAAAATTTGTAGCTGTGCATATTTCGAAACAGTAGCAATAAATATACTCTCCTGTTTACGTAATTCAAACAATTTCAGATCATACGTTAAAGACCACATTTACATTTCTTGACCTGTCGCTAACGTGAATTATTAATTGCACTAGCGAAGGAAATACCTTTCTGGCTTCTTCTTACCCTTTTGGCTAAGATCATGTGTAGTATCTGTAATTTTCAGCCATTCTAGAACGGGACACTTATGACATACCTAAGATGTAAAAGTCTGCCAGTCAAGAGGTTGGTCATGTTTAGTCTAGTTGTCCCGTGGGGACATAGCTCCTTTGAGGAGCAGAAATCCTTCAGGAGAAAATGTTTGGTTTCTCCCACCGCCTCTTCTCCAGAGACTCGGGGAGACTTAAGAAAAACTAAGAAACATCTATGTATGTTAATTTGCTAACGTATATACGTTCTCGTGCGTGTGTCAGCGTTCGCGTTACCTTGGAAGTTTTTATTCCACATTCGTTGGGACACAGCTTTGCCATCCCGAATATCTCCCTTCTCTCCAATTGTTTCGTTGATGGCTAAAGAGTACATAATAATGGCGTCGTGGAGCGTTCCGGCCAAGAATAAACTCTTTAAAATATAAAAAGAAATGAATAACAGCGTAGTTTAACTTCCTGTGTACATATTAACGTTTAAATCCATATTTCAACAGTCTGCTGGAAAGGTTAGCAAGTGAGCGGATAAAATAGAGGATACTGATTGATTGCCCTAATCTTCAGGAGGGGAGGAGTTCAGTCAGTCGAGAAAGGGCAGCTGAAAATGATGAAGCTAAGTACAATCTTTTCTGTTACTTTTTCAAGTACAAGTTACTTTAAATTTTATATAACTTAATACAGGACCGTCACAACGAACAATTCGGAAAAAGAAAAGTCGGGTGAAACCTCTAATGAGGCGCCGTGTAAGCCAGTTGGAACGTTTCAGTGTTTTAAAAATTATTTAAAAAGGATAATTCAACGTTTTAGTGCTTAATTTTGAAATTATTGACATATTACATTACTATAAAATGAAATAGGGCCTACACTGAAATGGAAAGGAGGGTGGGGTCAGCAAAATGGAAGACAGTGATGGAAGATCGATCAAATCATGACCCCTGGCTGCTGGCCTGTGATAAAAACATAGAAAAACTTGAAATCAACCTCTTCTTCAAAAGACGTATAATTGAGCTCTTTCTGTTGAATGGCGTTGATCTGAGACCGAAAGTTTTGAACGTCTGAGGCGGTAGGTACCGTTACACTGATTGTTAAGAGAGCTTCGTAGGCCTTCTTTGCATCCTCGTCTCTCATATCTCCCTGTGTAGGTATAAAAAGTAAATCACAGAAGGTTGAGGTCGTTACTAAACCTTTTGAATCTTGTAACATGTGTCAAATTTCTGCCAAAATGCCCTCACATATTTTCAACTTTTGCCTTAGTTCTCAAATAGTATGGAATTACAGAGTTGGTTACTTTCTAGTGGGACAGAGACGCATGAACGTCCCTTCAATGTTGTTTACTGCGATACACATTTTACTGATATTCTAGCGTCCTGATTGCATTTTACAACCTGATCTGTCTGTTCTAACGTGCATGTATGTGTACACTAAATAAATTAATGAACTTGACGAACGAATGAACGAACGAATGGACCAATGAATAAATGAATGAATAAATAAATAAATTAATCAATAAATGAATAAATAAATAAATAAAAAATGAATAAATAAATGAATGATTGAATGAATGAATAAATAAATAATTGAATGAATGAATGAATGAATAAATAAATGAATGAATGAATAAATGAATGAATGAATAAATGAATGAATGACATTTCAACAGGTACAAGGGAGCAAAGTAGGTACATAACAGGGTATGATTCTCAAGTGGCAGAGTGATTTATTCCGGATGTGCACCAATGTGTTTCACATGTGCGTGTGCTTGAACCCCCGCTTTAGGTACGTGAATTTTTCGCCTGGTACTTCCCTCCCACTTGGCAAGGCTTGCCATCAAAATCGGTTGCCCAACCGACGAAGTCGGTTGTGCGCTTGACTCAAGCACCCTCAGACGGACCAGTCAACTAGCTAACTTTGCTTTTATTAGCAAGTAGAGCTTACTACATAAAACGGTTCCAAAGGGGAATCTCACCACAGTTTGGGTTTACCTTAAATTAACCCATGTACGTGGTTAAATATGCATCCAAGTTATAGCGGGGGAAAGGG
>WURT03294524.1:0-25026 GCA_009936505.3 Holothuria glaberrima
TCTATTCAAATTTAGCACCAAATGTAGCACCATTTTGCACCTAGCCCACCTTACCTGAGCAAAAATTTTCCAAAGGAAAGGGGGACACCCCTCCCCTTAGACCCCTCCCCCAGGACAGCGATTCGCAAATAGTGAAAAGTCCCCCCCCCGCACTTTTGGAGATGGATCCACGCCCTTGCAAACGCAAAACTATGTTTAACTATAACAACAAAAGGGAAAGGGTATCGGTGAACATGTCTGTGATAGCAGACTTCAGACCATACACCCAACCAATCATGGAAACTGGCAGTATAAACTGGGTGCCCTATGTTAGTCCATTGTTTATACTCCCAGTTCCCATGATTCCTTGGGTGCATTTAGCAATGATTAAAGCCTGCTATTGAAGTAATGTGTGCGTGCTTTTGCGAATTTGCACGGGACTGTCTTGTTCCAAACAGTCATGAAAATCTTGAACACTAGTGTCTTGGTATTTGGATATTTGCTCATTGTAATGCCCATAATAGTATTGAATCACAGCATAAAGTGTGTTCTGACTTTTGACTTAATGTCACTACTTTCAACATCGATAAGCATGTGGAAGATAGGAGATAACGCTTGGCAAACTAAATTTAAATATTACAAAAGAACATTGAACATAGAATAGGGTACAACATTCCTTTAAGTTTTGAGACACGTGTAACACGCCAGCGGCGGCGTTGCCAAAACTACTAGAGTTACTTTTTGAGTTTTGAGGGGGAGGAATGCGGTAACCCCAATTTGAGTTAGTATGCCCCGGTATGCTTATTCATGAATGGTTCTTTTTAATCATGTGACATTATTCTGTTATGTAATAGCTAAAACAATGCAGGGCAAGTCCTTTGTCTACCTGTAGTAAGCAGTATTTTTGGACATGAAAGACATTTGAGGATAGTAAGAAAAAGATATGCAAAATTTACCTGCTACTTCAAAATAAATTTGGGAGGACTACTTATTTCCTTTAAATGTGGAAGTTTTACACTACGCACATAGATTTTTTCCATTACATTATATCGCATCATACCATTGCACAAAACCCTAGGTTGCATTCCATTAAACACAAGGAATTTCCTATTCGTCCTATAGGCTCTCTGTTCAACAAATTTTCGGATAACATTTTCTCAAATGTTTTGTCAGTAACTCTCTCTGAGCAACTCTCGAAAATGTTCAGTAAGTGCGACAGAAACCGACTATTTGGTCTACTGCGATACCAAGGGAATTATCACCAGGTTGCAATTGGCCAACACTATGACGTCTTTCTTCGTCGTTTAGGATTTGACTTGTTTTTCACCAGTGTAAACAGGCAAAAAATGTTCGTCGTACCTTTGTCTCTCTCTGCATAAGTTACACATCAAGCTTGTGAAGCATCGATTTATATAAGTAATAAAATTGAAATAGAATCTTAATCTTAATGTAATGGTATGTACCGCTACCAAGAACACTGTTCTAAAAGGACGCCATTCGCATCCGCCTTTTGCCACAGTACTTTTCATTAACTAGAATCAATTTTGATAATTTTGATAATTTTAAAAAGATCAAAAAGAACTTTCTGGAAGTTATACTTGACACCAAAATATACGTAGCCCTTAAGCATAAACATGAAACAATGTTACTGACCCGTTTTTTACGAACTGTGCTGCCATCTCAGCGTATCGTAAGGACAGTGAAGTCTGATTCACAGGTTGTTCTACTACAATTCTGTTATATAACAAAGCTACAGCTGAAAGAAATAAAGAAGCATTGAGCTAAAATTATAACATTTTGGAGAGAGACGGCTGGACTAACTTCACACAGATTAAATAACCATACCTGTAAACGACCTTAAACTTGCAACCATATATCACATGCATGCATGATCTTTATGATAAATATACGACGCCTGGGTCAGGTAAAACAAGTGAAGGTCATTCTCCGTCTTTCTCAGAAGTATCATTTATTCAAAACGTTTTGAAACGTTACCTCTTTTACTTTACACGATAAAATGCCAATCAATTACTTGTATAGTTTTGTTACACCTCAAGATCTGATGTGACGTATGCCCAGGAGTAGATTATTAATTATATGTACATTCTACATGTTATATAACCGTTGCCTCCAGTGTCTCTTGTCATCCGTTTCTAGATGATATTTCGTATTCCTGTACTACAATGTTAAGTGTTGTTTAATCTTTGAGAGTACGAGACGTGGTTTCTCGATTCAAATAATATTAAACTTACAAAGGGAACAAGGAGAAACACTGTCACCTCCAGCATCCGACCAATTTCTTGGGCACACATCTGGATCATAAGTAGCTCCTGCTTCGAGTGTGCAACCGAAGTTATTACTGTTAGGTAGTCCAAAGAACAAATCAAACCCTAGATTGAAAAGAAGGGTGGGATTCTTGGTAACTATAGTGAGCATGACAACTAGTTCGCCTTATCTCATCTTCTCTCTGCGCCGAGATAGGGAATGATGAAAGTTTTGGCCAAAGTTAAAGGAACCGATTACGCAGTAATCAGGGCCGTCGCGATCAGGGGTGTGGGGGTGTCTCACCCCCAAAGTTCGTAACAGCGACGAAAGTCGGAAAATCTGAAATACCAGTTGGAATTTCTGATTTCTCTAGAGTATTGTTCCGACTTAGACTATGTCAACTTTGTATGTATTTTCCAACTAGATCAAGTGAGAATAATACCAAACATTATTTTTTCCACGTGAAATCAATTACTGTCCTTTGACATCTTATTTAACGACAAATTTCTGCGCGCTTCGCTCGCATGCGTCACGGTTTTGCGGTTCATGTCACGGCCATTATTAACGAAATTATACATGGAACCATTCTGATCACAACACTTTCCTAGTTGCCATTGACTTCATACGCTTTTACACATTGGCCCCTGAAAATTTTTTCTCCCCCTCCCCCGAAATCATTTCGCCCCTCAAGTTCCTTGTCTAGCTACAAGTCTGCAGACTTAGTCGTTAGGTGCTATATTGATGTATTATTCTCGATGTTTAAAAAATCAGTGTTATATTTACAGATTGTCTATACTAAATGTCTGGCACTTGTGACGTATAACTGTACTGACAAAAATGTAAGACCTATACCTTGCAAAATTTGATCATATAAACCTTTAAATTTACCTAAACTTACACGCGGGAACAAAAGTCAGAAATGACCTTTTGACATTCTATAGTTACGAGGCAGTTGCTGTCTGTATGTATGCATCTAGGCCAAAAATGAGCCATAGCCATCCATTCATCATTGCAAGCCATTTCAATCAATTTTAGGTTTTCTTTCCACGTGTGGTAATATAAAATAGTACGTAAATGGAAAAGGCAAATTCAAATCACTATAACATTGAAAATATCTGTTAGATATTCAAAATCATCTCGTTGTTTTTCGGATTACCTCTTGAGTTGGGATGGTATTTCTCAGCTATACCCAGGTCCCATTTTCCTATCATGCCAGTCCTGTATCCAGCTCTTTTGAAGGTTTCTCCAAATGTAGTTTCACTGAGTGGTAATCCACCTACAAAGCCTTCAGGTACGAAACCTGGAAATCCATTCCTATTACACAGACGGCCAGTCAAGAGTGATCCCCGGGATGGGGCACACAATGATCCTGCTGAATGGAAGTCCGTAAACCTGTGAGCAACAAAATCAATAATCGTTTTATCCATTTCGGAAGATACATCTGCAGACTTTCAATGTGACGTCATCAAAAGCGAATATATTGATAAATATCACGGAACGAATTGGATTTATCCAAGTATCATTTTGCATTATTATCTAGTTTCATCCTACTCTTTTCATCTCAACTCTGTACTTAAAAATATACAGCTTGTATTAGAACTCAATTTGCGAATATTCACTACTTTGTAAGCCCTTGAAATGCAGTTCATAACAAAACGAAATGATAATTCCTCTCGATTTACTGGATAAAACGCTTCTAATAATTCAAATTAACGTTTCCAGTTTGCTTCAGTTGTAATAAAACCTAGTAGCAAGTACTTCATTGCATGTACTGTAAAAGTTTGTTTTATTTGCAGCAACAAGCATAGATGTTGGACGTCAGTGGCGCCGCCAGACTTTGGTGATTGGGTGGCACCACCGATGCCGCGTAAATTGCACCAATTTCTTATGTGCTCCTTTTTTGTACAGTGCGTTTTTTGTACAACAATGAGGATCCTTGCTGCCGTCTGCATGGGAGAGGGGTCTAAGGGGAGGGGTATACCCTCTCCTTAGGGGTGTGCCCTTCCCCTTGGAGAAATTTTTGTTAATTTAAGGTTGATTGCGGGCAAATTGGTGCTAAATGTTTTATATTTTTGGAGCTGTTCACATAAGACTGGAAAATGTCCATAATTTAGTGAATTATATTTTTTTTTGAAAGAGGAGACTATGCTGTCTAAGAAAAGAACACGTTGCCAGCAAACCTCCCGAAGCCTCCCCCTCTAAGGCTGGTAGATATACCTGTATTGGGCCTCCCAGAAGCGGTGGATCAATTGCATAAAATGGAGCAATTACATGACGTGGTGTAGCTGGGGTTTTTCTAACGGATTGTCATGCAGTATGTTGTGTGATTGCCGGCCTGGGGAAGGGGTGTCCCCTCCCATTTGAGAATTTTTTGAAAAATTAGGCGTTCCTACACTGTAATCTGGTGCCACATATTCTTTGAAGTAAAATGTTCTGTTAAAGAATTTTACTCATTTTAGGTACTAAAAACAGCATCGGTGAGGGGGCCCATGGCCCAATGGCCTTCCAAATACGCCACTGAATGCTTATTACCTAACATCCAAATCAAAATATAGAGTATGATGCCGAACACTTTACAACTTTCGTATTTTTACTAATTTTGAACGAAATCTAGACGAACAGCAAGCTTCCAGCAATGTGGAATGAGTAGGAAGAAGAGGTGCTGGAAGGTGATATTTAGCCTCCCTGATAGGTATAGCAAAAGGGGTGAAGGACTAACAAGCGCGTTTCAGAATGCTTTTTCGTGGTGTGTGTATTAACAATCACCATCTATACCGATAATGGCTGCACGCGAAGCGCTCGGTAAAAATTTCTGAAAAATGCATTACAGCAAGCACGTAGTTTCAAGTTTCAAATTTCCACATCATGCTACAAATTAGATTGAAAGATTCCATTTTGATGCAAGGTCCCTACAGATGTTTGGATATGAATCTCTGCTTTTTGAAATTGTTGTGATTAGAATAGTACCGGTAGCATGAAATATTACCTTCATAATCAGATAATGGTCATGAGATGGAATGCAACCCGTGATGCATACGCGCGAAGCACGCCGAAATTTTTCGTTAAGTAAGATTTCCACGACAAACCCTGCATTTAGAATCTGCATCGAGACACTTTCAAATGCCGAAAATACATATATGCCACTCAAAAAGCAAGTCTTTTGCCTAGTAATTCGTACTAAACAGCTTTGGAATTTTGCTGCTGTGCTTCTCTGGGAGTTGCCCTCGGAAGATATTGATAATAAGAACAACATTGTGGTAAGGTTTGAAATGCGCGAAAATTTTGAAAGTTTGTTAAAGATTTGCGAAAATTCTGACAGTTTGAGAAAAATTTGTGATAGAAAATGATTAAAATAGATCCATCACTTGGTCGAAAACAGATCTCACCCTACCCCTACAGAAATCTATAGCTTAAACTCCTTTTGGATCATCTTAAAATCTTCAGAATTTTCGATTGGGGGCACTCACCCCCATGCCCCCGTGCCGGCGCCTATGGTATACAAAACAAAACACTTTCATCAGATATTCTCCAAATTTAGAGGCATTACCCGAATAAACAAGTGATTTTTTCTTTAAGATAGCTTATTTTTGAAATAGTTCCAGTCTTTTCTCAAAGTTAAAAAAAAGATATATAGTACAATTTGTTAGACTTTTCTCATCTTTAAAATTGACTAATGTGTGCTTGCTTGAAATTTGATGACTGAGTCGCTATCCAGGTTGATTTTATTAAAAAATTTCGCACATAAATGTCGATGCTTTCAATAGTATTAAATATTCTAGACAGTGTTATAAAAGATACATTGTGTGTGGGTGGAGGACTTAAAATCAATAAGTTCCAGCTGACATCATCGTGATGTGATTTTTCTGAACTTCAGTGCACACATTCTTCATTTCACGATTCGGTGTAGTTGCTATTATAGCAAAAAAGACAATCCACTCTTACGTCACTGCAGGCACTGCTTGGCATAGAGCATGCGCAAGAGTACATGTAAGGTTTGCGAGCGTAAACGATGGCGGATGCACTCAGAAAGTAGACGAATTACAATCTTCTTTTCATTGCGACAACGTATGTAAGCTCGCCTTATCAACTCTTTTGCCAACTGCCAGCCCTGACTGCATTTTTTTTGTGAATAAATGTACAGGCTTTGTGACCATATTAGAGCATACAAGCTTCGCGAAATTATTTATTGTACTTTTAGTTGTCAATGATCCATGTACATTAAGTGGGTGCTTTTAATTTGGCATAAATTCAGTTATCAGCCATCTGCACACCTCCATGTCTCAGGAAGTGTATATTGGCCCTTTGGCATAGTTGTTTTTATTGTTTTACAGAAAATTTTTAATCCCTTCTGCATATAAAAGAGTATGATTCGTAAGTCGTTGAAAACAATCTTAATTCCTTTTTTTTTCTGAACTATTTCCCATCATCATCCCTTTTAAAGCAGCTAGGTCAGAAAATAATAAACAGCAATCAAACTTTGGTCATGAAATGAGATGCTACTGCCTGCGCATTCCCTTGTTCCTGCACAAACACATGAAATGCTATCCTTGTTATCATTAAATAATGTCATTACCTAATGCCATTATCCGCCATGTAGTCCAAGAATGGTGTATTTGATAGATGACCGGTTGGATTCCAGTAAGAACCTAAATCACCGTATCCTACGTCATCCAGGAGTATGACGACTATGTTTGGTTGGTGGGCTGAGGCAGCAAAATACACGTAATCATGTAGACTACATATTAGTAACACTGATGCCCATGCAATGTTATGTTTTTCCTGGAGAAAATAATAAACTTCTGAAATCATTTTTAAATTAAGTATGAAGAAATGGCACATACTCATATATGACTAAGTTAGTTCTTTTGTATTTAATATCAGAACACACCACAATTAAGTGAGAGTCTACCTACATTTGCATTATGCGCATGATTTTGAATTATTTTTAACTTCACAGACCTAAAGTTTAATATTATCATAGCATTACATTACGCTGTACTTTCACCATCTTAATTCAACATCATAAATTTATAATTTTGACTTAATAAAGCTCATATGAGATGTATGATTGGTAAACGAGCAAAGCAAAATTGTTTCTTTGCACCATTTATTGGTTTAAGTAAAGATTCGAGGAGGAGTTTTATGACACATGGATTGTCATTTCATGAGGGATATTTGAAAAATTTTGAAGTACAATCACTCCAATAATTATAGCAAGGGTTTAGAGCTCCTCTTTGTAGCGTGTAGATGAGTAACTTGCCCCATGCAACAACAGACTTTAATCATCGCTAAATACACCCAAGGAATCATGGGGACTGGGAGTATAAACAATAGTCTGCCCATTGTTTATACTTCCACTTCTTATGGTCCCTTGGTTGCATTTATCAATGATTAAAGTCTGCAATTGTACCTTATCGTACGTCAGTGATGTACATTATTATATTCAAACTTAAAATTGCCAAGCGTGACATTTGACTAAACAACCTAGGAAAAAATAGATATGGCCATTTTTTTAATATTGGTTTGTCCTCCCCTGTTGCAAGCCGCTTTATATAGGAAACACCTCTCATACGTTTCTGTTACAAATTCAGTATGTGGAATTTACCTCCGAAGGAACCTTTCAAAATAATATTTAAGGACGTATCTGCCTATTACACTATGCCTTTATATATTTAGCTTGCGTAGGGAAAATTGTTTTGCTCTTCTCGTTGTCATACCATGATCTATTGAGCTTTTGAGAATATGCTGTGGGCTACACTTTACTTTACTGTGGTATTATTCGTCGAGTTTTAGTGAGTAAAATATAACTCAAGTAGACTTGATAACGCCAGTTTCTTGGCTATTAATCACTCACTACGTTACAATTGTTTAAAATTACAGGCAAAAATAAAATGAACAATTGGTTTGAAGTATGAGTATGTAAACAAATAAATGTCCTACTTACCACCATTTTTTGTGTAGACTTCGCTGTCTATTTGCACTTCGTGTCAAAGCTTCAGCAAAACGTGTTGATGACTGACATCAGCAGATAAAAACATAGCTTACAAAACTTTGGTAAAAAGGACACTTCAATATCCTTGATCATGCTGGTACCTGCGTCTGTATAAGCCATAGAGCAAACTGCAACTGATCGGCTGGTCCACATGGCAAGTATAGCAATAACCAGAAAGCCTTAAGGTGATCAGTGATTCATTGCCGATAGGGGTTACTTCGTTACTCTGAAGTTCGTCCCTCCAATTTATACTTGTTGACTACACCTTTTTTCAAGATGTCACAATTTAACCCCTGCTGACCTCACAAAACCTTTGAAACCCACCAAAATTTGGAAAACAAAAAATGGAAAACCAAAAATAGAACATATCTTCGAAGGGATTCGAACTCGTATCGTCTGTGTGAGAAACCGAGCGCTAATCCACTGCGCCATCAAGAATTCCTTAAGCATCCTTTACTCGTGTTCATAACTTTGGTAACTCAAATTCTTATTCTAACAGTTATGCTTGTGAAAAAGTAAATATTGTTTTCCAAAACTTAAGTTTTACAACGGTAGAAAAAGTCAGCTCGAACTTTTCGTTAGTCATGAAACGCTGGAAGCAATTTAGAGGTACCGCTCACTGTCTATTTAGTTTACGAGGTTTTCGTAGTTTCACCTCTGATGACCCCATGTGACCTTCGCCCTCCAACAAACCCATAAAGTCCCTCTCTCTTAAAGTAACACATCTATATACCAAGCATGAAAAGATTACATCATCCCTGTTTTGAAATATAGTGTTTTTTCAAGGTGTTCGGTTTTTGAACTTTGATGACCTCATATGACCTCTGACCTCTGACCTCCACTGAAAACAATACGTTTCTTTCTCTTAAAATGATAAAGTAAAATACCAAGCATGAATATTGTCCATAATTGCTCCCTTAAGATATCGTGTTTACAAGCAGTTTTAAGAAATTCGTATTTTCACCTCCGATGACCTTAGATAACCTTTGACCAATTTCAAAATCAATAGAGTTAATTTCCTGACTACAATGGCTTCACATGCCAAGTATGAAAAGCATCCATGCTTCCTACCTAGAAATATCGTGTTTGCAAAATTTTCGGTTTTTGACCTCTGGTGACCTCACATGATCTTTGACCTCCACCAAAAACAATAGGGATCTTCCTCTAAGTATGGTCATTCTGTATTCCAAGCATGAGAAGTACCATTGCTATCTTGAGATACCGAGTTTACAAGCCAAGCGTCACAAAACCACATAGTCCCTACATACACACATACACACATGACCAGCGTGATTGTATAGATCTCTTTTGCGTTCGTCAAGGAATTAAAAAGGGTGTTAACGATACTAATTTTACTACGCTATACAAGTCTCACAAGACGTGGAAATGACAGCAACTCTGTTGGTTTTTTCAAGTAGTGGCTAAGATCAAATGTAATATCTGTAATGCTAAGTCTTGCTACCCGTCGGGGACGTAGCTCGATTGGGGAGTAGAATTCCTTCGGGATTAATGGTTTCTCCCTTCGGCTCTTCGCCAGAGAGTCGAGGCGACTTTGGAAAAGTAAGACGGTTTGAAAGCTTTTGCACTTGGGTTTATATTATGTGTAGGCCTAGTATCTGATTTCGCAGTCAGTTTTTAGAGTGGAACCACACATAACAGAACCATAATGTAGAGGTCTGAAGGTCGAAAGGTTGGTCAGAGTCCTAATGTCCCTTATGGGGACTTTCTCCTTGGGGAGCAGAACCCCTTTGGGGTACGTTTTGGTTTTTGCCCTTTGAATTCGAGCCGGAGGGACGTTAGAGAAATATACTGGCGTTACACACCCCGTGGAAAAATATGTAAAATTGTTCTGAGAAGTTAGCTGTTGCGGTGACTGATGCGTCGAATAATGACACCTTTTGGATCTTCTCATTTGCCACTTTACGTAAAAGCTACACAAACATATACACACATTACTTAACAGACAATCTGTTCAATGCTTTGTAGCCTCCCAAGCAAAGCTTCCATTACCCCCATAAGTACAAGGATTCTGCACGCACCTAGATTCTACGTGAAATACCCGTGTTATATGTGGTATCAGCAGTATAAATGGTGGCCGCTGTGGGCTAAACCATTATCAAGTACTTTTCAAGTGAATCTGAACTTATGTTTATGCATTGCCTCGCTGGTCGGATAAAATTGTGTCGCGGGCAGCATACAGCCCGTGGGCCGGAAGCCCCCCCCCCCACACCCTGTGTTAGTTAATTGAATTTCCTCTTCACTGCCTGGTACATGTGATGTATCAGGTAAAATTCTTTGTCTCTTCTTATTCGCGATGAAGTGTGCGAGGATTATGTATAATGAGTTTTCTCATTACATTTAGACGCTGTCAGTAAATATTGTTGGACAGACAACCTGCAAACATAATAGTGCTGCCGTTTATAACCTGATTTAGGAAGTTTATATAGGCTAATTAAAGTACAGATGTTTCATGACTGATGATATTACAGATCATCATTCATAATAGATAATAAAGGAAAACATTAAAATAACAACTATGTTCTATACGTTAAGTAACTACATACCGGTGTTCAACGGTTTCACTCTCTTTAATTGCACCATCGAATGTCTCTCTATTACAGTACGTCACGCAGTGGGCAATGTAATTTATTGTCGTATAATCCGGGAGGAGGGGTATGGTTGTTCTTTCGAAGAGGAAATTAAACGTTAAAAGTGAATAATTTGGTAATTTAAAGTGAAGACAAATAGGAAGTTGGTTTGAAAATATGCTTCGCACGCAGTTTTCATAATGTGCTCATTCATTATTCCTCCATAAAATTGAAAACAAATGGTCATTATAGTGTGCTATTTCTGATCTGTGTAGTCTTGCACATTTAATGTCATTTCATGATAGTAGATGAACATTTCATTGCCTACAAATTTCTACAAACTGCAGCGGTTTTGGGGGCTTCGCCAAGGTTTCTTAGCTGGGCGCTTCCCCAAGACCCCACCCATAGCTTGTCTGCGGCCCCTTGGCCTGCATCCTATGGGAAAGTATGTAGCGCCCTCACTATCTGCCGCCCGCGAGTGGATCATGACTAACAAAACGGCCTGCCTGAGGAAAAAGGTTCCTCACCCCTGAACTAACACTTATTAGCGTTTCGATTAAATTATTTTACTTTTTTCTCACAGGTCCTACATTTTAGCCACATTTTCAAACCCCTTTGAGTGTGCAAAATACTTTGTGAGTCATGGACTAAAACCAAATTCTGTGGGATGGGGTTTTATCATAAGGAGTAAAACATGTCATCATATGTTCTCCAAGTCTCATTGCTTACACTTCGTTTTCAACCCAATATTTTCTTGTTTGTTGACATCTCTAGTAGGGTGCAAGGTATTTTCATCGAAAAGTGGAAATCGGAGAGCAGCAGTGGGAAATTTAGACTGCTTGACCGCGATCCTACTTTCCAACTAGGCCTGTTAGTAAATTCCTGTTTTATGGAAGAATAAAAAGAACTCTTGTTTTCTGTTTACTGATATACGGTAAACTTTACGACTTATTGGTATTTGTACCTAACACGAATGTCACTAGAAGGCAGCTATTGGTGGATTGTGGATGTACGCCATCTTTTTTCTGCTGGGGGAGACATTAGTTACTGCGTTATAATATGAGCAGGGTTCTAGGAATAGTTGGAAATCAGAGTATGCGAGGTTCGACATCCTTGACACGAGGTGTCATATAGGCTAACAGTTGTAGGAAAAGCAAGGACCTTTACACAGTTCATTGCAGTAAGTCAATTTAGTAGTCTAGGGGCTAATGTAATCATGTCTGTAGGAAAGAATATTTCCGCGGGAAGGGCACCATCAGACGAGTAACCAAGATTTTTTCAAGGATGGCTAATTCAGGTTGAAATAAAAAACTGTGCCAAAGGCGCCGCTCCCGGGGGTCGCCGTAGGGCACCAGGTGTGATTCCAAGAGGCGAAGCTACGAATGATGCAATTAAGCTTCTTCAAATGAAATAAGGTGGGTACTAAACAGAGCATGAAAATCAAAATTGGCCTTACATTGTAAGACTATAACAGCCGGCAGGGATTATTGATGCAGAAGGCTTGAGGGTGGAGGGGATGGTGAATGATGGTGAGGGTTTCCTGGAGCTTTGACGCTATAATTTCAGCCAAATTTTCACACAGGGACTAAGAATGGGAAAACTGGTCGTGAGGATGGTATGCGCTAGGCGCACAGAAAGCATTGTATTTTGAAACGTTTTAGAGATTTTAGTACGATAGAAAAAGTAAAATAACTAAAAAGGATAAACAGGAAAGTTACGCCCTCTGCACACACCCTCCCCTTTGCTACACACCTGTTCTATTGCAAAAACGGCATCTGTCGTGCCTTAGGAGTCGCTTCTATAAAATAAATGGTTTAAGATCTCTGAAATTTAGATTGATTGACGTGGTAAACATTTGCTTTGAAAATTCTGAGGCAGGGGGGAAGGAAATGTCCTTGCTCTCGCCCGCCTGTTGTTTACGGTCATTAATATAAAATCGCACGGGATAAGATGAAAGCGGTGTGAACTGAGCTTGATGGGATGGCATAATTGACAATGTAAAATTGATTTAAACTAATTTGAAAATTAAACTATAAGTAACATCGGGTGCCAGTATTGCATCCACGTACTTTGTAAGATAGTTTTCAAAGAAGAGAAAACTGTAAGGTGAAATCGTTTTTTTAAGTGAGAAAGGCTTCTTAAACGGTTAAGTGCCCATGCAGTAACAAAGTAAAAATGGCCAATCAATTTAAAAGGGGCTGTGGCATTGCGCCAAATATATTTAGGAATATCGCCATATCTTTATTAATAATTAGTAATTGCACTTTGATTGAAATCATTCTTCAAACAATAGCCTAATGGCTTTCATTCTGGTTGAAGCAATCTAAACTCAGTGCAGGCTGCTGTAGCTTAGTCTAGGAAATGTAGTAAGCAGGTGCTTTAACTGTACGAGGGGCTTAGAAGGAAACTAAATAAGAATAATTTTGACTGTCTGTGGACAGATTGTCGGGTCTTTAAACCTTTGAACAACAAAAACGTGTTAAAGTTTAACCAGATGATACGTTATTGTTTCAGATTCTTCCAAGATGGATGGGGTGAAAAAGAAACAAATGTGAAACATTCAATGTAAATTTAACAGAACGTGCCCCCTTGCGCCCCCTCCGTAATCCCCGAAAAGATGATGTATGAATATGACTTCACAGCCAGTGTATCCATTGCTTATCAAACACAGAAATCCTGTAGTACACAAATTCGAGGGATTTCATGAACCGACTGCATCGAAAATATGATATCACGAAGTGAAATATGACTCTCACCATGATGCCAGTGCACGAGCTTTAAAAAATGATGAAAGGACGGAAGGACAAATTTGACAGTTTGCCATTTATAAAAACCGCATGCTAAATCCATTGAAGTGCGACGATTGCCAAGCCTTCGTCAGATGGTTTTGAACGTGGTTTTGTTGATATTACTGATGGCCGTACGTACGGACCAGGTGGCGGGGAGAGGCCGCCCACCCCCAAATTTCAGGAACCTGACTAGATCGTGCAGATATTTTGTCTCAGTCGGGTGGAAAATTGGAGAGTTAAACTTTATACTCCAGACTCTCGAGTCGGGAAAAAATCACTGCCTCCCTGAGGAAAATACATCCTCCCGTACTGCTATGATATTACTCGATGATCTTCTCCAGCTCTCGGGCAACTTTTTTCATAGAGACTATGCAGAAACTATTCATTCAAAGACATATACCTATCTGCAGACATAAATCGTAAAACATCACGGTATTGTATTCAGTCTGGTACCTCCTCCTCCTCTCTACATGCGCGACACAAATCACCGCGCTTACCAAACAGTCATAATTTTGACTACCTGAAATCGGTATCACTGTATGTTCAGAGAAGGTTAAAGTTTTTATCATTATACTTTTCAAGCAATCAAAATTAGAAAAATGGGCCTTTTTTAAATCCTATCTTTAACAAAAAAATATACCATTTAAGGCGTAAGCATAACGGAATTAAAAAATTTGTTGAAGTATTGTTGTCAGGATACAGAACTACAATACATTCATATCCTTAGTGCAAATACTATAAGGTCTATGTGCAGCACAAAAACTGACTTCTGCATAGAGTCTATTCAAGGAGAAAAAGAGGTTGTCTACAAAGGTTTTTAAACGATGTCAGTGAAACCGTCAAAATACAGCAGAAATTGCATTATAACTAGTGCATGTATTAGGTATTGGAGAATTGATGAAATTACTCATAAAAAAAAAAAAATTGTGACAAGCTTTAGAAAAAACAGAACGGTATTCGTAGCTTTACATCCATCATAGGTCAATCTTAAAGAGGCCGTTGCCGTTTCTAAGAAGGCAGTTACCGTCTCAAAAATGAAGTTATTGCCAATATTTGCCCTTTTCGCGCTCCACATAGGGCTCGTTGATCTTCTCTGCAGAAGCAGAGCCACCATGGCAAATTTCCTGGCAAATGGTATGATTTCCCTTGACGTCAAAATATTTTCGCAGCATCACTTAAAAGGTTTTAGTAAATAAAGTGTCATATCTCATCAGTGTTGTGGTCGAGACCAACATATTCGAGACCGGACATCTCGAGACCGAGACCGAGACCGGACATCTCGAGACCGAGACCGGGTGTAGAAAATCGAGACCGAGACCAACAGAGTTCGAGACCGAGACCGAGACCTAACAAGTGTCCAACGTAACAAATGAATGCATTTTTTTCGAACAACCTTTTACTGCTTACTTATCTATTCTTTACACAATAATGATGTACGAAGTACAGTACTCAATGCTGACTCAGATCTACTGATATCGGCCACAACCGAGAGAAAATCAAATGGAACAGAAAATTTTGAGCAACATTTACTGAATTTTCCCTTGGGCAGAGTGTAATTTGCCCAGAAAGATTTAACGGGCATAAACAGTCGCCCCAAACTTATTTTGAAACAACAGCTACATCTCACAATTTCTTCTTATTGCTCTTCCAAGTATCATTTCATGATATTTCAGGACTTAAACATTGCATATGCAAGGTGAACCAAGGAGTTACTCCTTGTAAATTTCACAATTCAGTAAAGAAAATATTGTCACATGACTTTCAAGAACCATTAATAAAATAGGGCAGACTACTACACTCATCAAAATTGGAGTGTGTTCATTTTCCCTTTAAAAGAGCACTCACAATGGAAAAATAAGAAGGTCTCCCCCCTAAATCTAACCACAAGAAGTAAGGCTCTGTAAATGTCCAGCAAATGACATTTCTTTTGGAAGGTTTTGTTAGAAAGTTTCCTGTCAGAATTAAAGTATAATTTTATTGTATATGACTGCATATTCAGCTCAACTATACTACAATGTACGTAATGTTCAGTGTGCAGGAAGGACATACAGTATTGAATACAAATATACAAAAGCATATCTTTTGAACAGTCCACTATAGATAGTATACCAAATTATGAGAGTATTTTTTACCAGATAGGGTAAAGCAAAATAGCACTCAAAAAACTCTATTGTTTATTCATGCCTAATGTTGCCAAAGTTAGTGGGATGAGATTCCTTGTACAAATACTAAGCTTGAGGCCTATGAGGCAAGTGATCCATATGACATTCACAAAATTGGTGGGATTGATGGTCAGACGCTGACCATGTATTTTCCCCAAATAATAATAACATGCATTTACTTTCTTAATTAACAATATTTTGCGCAACAAAAAATGCCAGTCTCGATCCGAGACCTGCAGAGAGATGGAGACCATGACACCCCGACACCGAGACCGAGACCGAGACCGAGACCAGCAAATACTGGTCTCGAGACCTCCAACACTGTACCTCATGTATAAAAGCAATTGTGCTACAAAATTTATTTCGAATAAATACTGAGTATACTGTCCTCTCTCATTATGAACACTGTTTTGTTCTATCTTGGTGGCGCAATTTTCTTTAGGCTGCTATACTTTATTTGATGTGTATTTGGTGGTCCTCTCCGATGAAAAATCTTCTTGCCATTATTCTCCTTCATCGCAAGATTTTAAACCCTCACAGTCTCAGCAACTTTACAATGATGTAATGGCTGGATTAATTTGGGTACGTAAAAGCTGCATCCGGTAGATAACGTACTTATACGAGATTTATTAATAACATGATATTTCGGAGGACGTAACAAAAATTCCCCATAGCAACCCTTTGTTGTGTCATTGTATGTGCTCATTCTCCTTCCCTATTCACACCTGCATACTACGTTTAGTGCATTACAACATGGATCTGAACATGGATTAAATTCTCCTTCTTGAATCGGTGTACTATCCATCTCTAAGCTCTGTTCTATATCAGCCATAGCTTGATCTACTTCCTCTAGGATGGATCGAAACATAGCAGAATCTGGATCTAGGGGGCTTGACTCCATTGGGTCTTCTTCAACATTAAAGATCAATGGCGGAGAATGACTTTGTATGATACCTTGATCTCCCTCACAGTCTACTCGACCACCTTGAAAACAAAGAATACTGACCGTAAAGACAGATTGCAATGAACATATTTAGTGCAAACAACGAAAGGTAGTATTTCAGCTCAACATAATATACACAACCCATTCTTGAGCAGATGCTTTTATAGACAGTATTAATGCACTCAGTCGCTGGCTTTAGGCACCACTGCGATGATTTAGGATAAGTTGCTGAAATTTACTCTGTTACTCTAAAGGAATACATGAGCCAATTCCGCTACTGATCATTCATACAGAGGAATCTATTAAACAGGAGAATGAAAACTAGCGAATTCTTATGAAAGTGTGTTTGCATATGTTCTTGCACGGTATTGTGCCTGTAAGCCAGGACAGTATTTATGGGGCCAAAATATGCCCGGCACTATCTAAGTGAAACGCCACTATGATTTGGCACGGAGCGTACCGAGAAAATTTTGACGAAAAAGCCTCCCAGATTACAGGAAATGGAACTTCCTAGGTATTTCAAGTTGTGTTTAAACATTCTAAATTTTGATATATCATGTTTTAGAAATTAACAAGTGAGAAAATTTTAAACTATAAATAACATTTCTGAGAGAATAATTTGAATATCAAAATACTTTATAAGTTCCTTTTTATTGTTTGTTTCCAAGGCGCAGGAAGCTGTTTTTCTAGACTGGGTGTGGGGGGGGGGGGACTGAACGTTGCTTTGGAACGCCGTCCCGGGGGAGGGTGTAAGGGGAAGGTCCCCCCTCCCTTTGGAAAATGTTTTGAATATTTGAGGGTCCTCAGACGCAATTTGGTGTAATATTTTGCAAATTTTAATGATCTATTTTTTTTGCTCCTTACACTTTTGAGATGATCGCTCCCTCTATACATGTAGGCGGACAAGATGACCAACTTTTTTCCATCTCGTTTCTTCAGTTCAATCAACTCGGAGAGAAAACACAAATGAATGAATGAATAATTACGCATTTGTGTCATGTAAATTAAAAAGGTCAACTACTTTTAAGCTATACAACTATATCAATTGTTAAAAGGAAATGTACAGTAACATATCTTTATCACTGAAAATGCTCAGAACATATGATAATGGACCGAAAAAACAGGTTAAACACAGGAAACAATTGTCTTTCCAAAATAAAGACATTACTACACTTGAATATGCAAGCAAGGAGACGCAACATAGCCTCACGGGATTGTTGATATAATTACATAAAAACAGTGGCACCGCCAGAGGTTGGTGATGGGGAACTACAGAAGGTGATGCCAGATAGGCACAGAAAGTCGCTGTAAATTGTGCATATTCACATCGGTGGCAGTTTGCACACGGAGCAAATCCTTCCTTCATCACTTTGAACAAGGGATATGTTGGGGGTCTGTGGGGAGGGGATACCCCTCCCTTTGAGAAATTTTTGTTGGTTTACGATGTTGTAGATGCAAAATGGTGCTATCTTTTAACAAATTTTTGAATTGATTATACATTGGAAAACTCACAATTTAGTAAATTCTTATTTTTGGTTGACTGTACTACATTCAAGGTGTGTTGTCTAAGTGCTTGGAGGGGTAACAACTCCTCATCTTGAAATATTCTTGTTTAGGTAAGATGGCTTAGATACAAAATGGTGGTATATTTGGCAAATCTTTCAATTGATTACGTGCTTACAAATTATCATTATTTAGTGATATTTTGGCTTTGGAATCACACTACTTATAAAAAGTGTAAAGACAAATACATGCTACCAATGTCACCGTACATGCTACTCAAGATAGCCTGTTAGATCACTCTAAGATTCTCTATTGATGCACGGTCGGTGCAGAGGTCGGAGATGTACTTTTTCGGACAAGTTTTTGGTCAGAATAATGTATTTTGAGATATAAAGTGTGTGCCGTGACGAATACGCGCGAAGTAGGCCAAGATTTTGCATTAGAAGTCATTTCCATCACAAAAGTTGCGTGCAGACTTTGCGTTGAGACGCTTTAAATTTCTAGCAAAATGGAGGCTGCCAATTAGAGCGCGAGTCATCTAGCTGTCTAGTAATTGGTGAAAGCTTCCAGTTTCATAAATGTGTCTTCTCCTCAACTCCATTATTTTGCATTTTTGCCATGCTGTGCTTCTCCATAATGACTCCTATGCACAAGAACAATCTACGTTATTGTAGAACCCTCACCATTGAATAATGCGAATATGTTTCAGACGGTATTGATAGTGAACACAGCCGTATGGTGAGACTGTTAAGGCACGTAGCGCGCAAAAATTTTGGTACTTTGAGAAGAAATGATTCAAGTAGATTCATCATTTAGTCAGAAACACACCTCACCCTACCCCCTTCAGAAATTGTGGCTCATTTTAGAAATTTGGGGAAAACTTTCGGAAATCAATTGGGGAAACGTGCCCTCATCATCCTATGTCGGCGCCACTGGTAACAAATAGTAAAAGGTAACCAGGCTAGGTGGAATCAGGAAGCTACTATTTGACACAAACTCCTGATAAGATCAGGGAGTTGGTATTAGCTAGATAGAAATACATCGAAAAAAAATTTAATTTATGCTAATCCAATTTGATCCACTTCATGGCCCCGGGAAAATCCTATAATCAGGGACCATTTCATTTAACGTTATTTACCTCTTTGTGTGATACCGAGGCAACATCATCTTTGCCAAATGCATCCTACAAAGGAACTTGACAGGCAACAACGCTTTGATGTCTAGATGCTCACAGTCAGGGGCAAATTAATGCACTTGAATACAAGACGACTATTCATTGCCACCAAACAATCAGGTGCGGGCAGCCGAATACAAATAACAAACAAATGGCATAAATAGAAAATAGTGAAACATATCTTAAATTTTCGGGCCACACAGGGCCCTTCACTTTCGACGAAAAGCAACTGAACAACAAGTGAACTAAAGAACACGAAAACACAGTACATAGCAGAAGATAAGGTACATTAAGTGAGAGAGCCGAAAGCGATTACCAATGAAGCGTGTCAATAAAACAATACCTAGGCCTATCTGGAAATGACACGAGATTTGCGGACTTGGGCATGAAACCCATCATTGATGTTAAGGCCTTTTGGAAAGACAGTGTCAAGCCTCCAAATCCAGCTTGTTTCTTTATCGCGAAGGCCATATTCGCTGTCAAGGACTTCTAAAATAGTGATATTGAATTCGTTTAGGGAATTAACTGAAGGATGCTCTTACAAACGCCAGCAATTATTGCGTTGCCTGGTACCAGGTCTAGAAAACGAACGGAGGGAGGACTTAATGCTGGTTTGACTGAGCGCGAAGTTTTACAGAGGATTCCACGTACTGCAAATTGCAGGAAGGGCAGATGATAAAATAAATGCAAAAAGTAGAGTTACAAGAACCTCCTTTTTGGTGGAGGAGAGACTGATACTTTCTTTTACAGTAATATCAGGAAGCATGGGATGATAAGAAGTAACTAAAGGGACCCTGTCCTTTTTAGGAGACCGTGGACGCGTGGTCTCATCACGCGCCAAAGCGTGACCGATTTTCTTACCAACCTTCTTACGGCTGTGACCCCTTCAATGGAGATACTCTTCCAGCTCATCACATCTTTTTTGAGCAGTGTCAGCATCAGAACATATGCGTTTAATTCGAATGGCTTGACTAAAGGCTATGCTCCTTTTTATGTGACCCGGGTAGCAGCTCGTACTTAAAAGATACCGGTGGGAGTCAGTAGGCTTAGAGTAAAGATCAGTACAGAGACATTGTCTATCTTCAATCATGACCGAGACATCCAAAATATTTACCATTTTTGAAAAAATTCATAAGTGAATTTAATGGTGGGATGATAATTGTTAATAAACTCTAAAAAATGTGGAGCTGATCCTCCCCATGATTCCAGATCATGAATATATCATCAAAGAACCTTAGCCATAATTGAGGTTTGTGAAGAGATTTGGTTAAAAACTCTTGTTCCAGGACGGTCAAAAATATATTGGCACAGGAAGGAGCCATTTTCGTGCCAATAGCAGTACCAAGCGTCTGTAAGTAAAACTCATTATTAAATTCAAATACATTTTTGAAAGCACACTCTGTCAGTTTACAAATCGCGTTAACAGTTTCCCTAGGAATTTTTTTTTTGAAGATAATGTGTCAGACTACTAATCCTATCTTTGGGCAGAATGTTTGGGTATAAAGCTGATACATCGACTGTCACCAATAAGGAATTAGGAGCCAAAGGGCATAGTGCACGAATTTTCACGAGGAAGTCATTAGTATATATACATATATATATATATATATATAAAATATTGAACAGTTTCGTAATTCTCAATTTTTTCTCCCCCTTTCTCCTTTTTCTCGCCCTTACTTTTCTTCTCTCTTCATTTTTTCTCCCTATTTTTTGCCTTTTTTTAATTTTCCTCATATTTCAATGAGGATATGGCATGGCCTGCTGAGCTTCCTGGATACGCCACTGCCTGTAAGCTTTACCGTACATTGACCTCTTTCCGGGCTTTCAATAGGTATGTTTACGCTTACTCTGGGAATGGAGCCGTAATCGTCTGGATTCCATTCATATGCATATACTTCACACATCAGTCTTTAGGTTTTGGGTATGCAAACAAAAAATGCATTTACTGATTGAAGAAGCTTTCAATGGGTAAAAGTTTTTACTAGAGGGCCACTATGAGCAACAATATTAATAGTGAAAATTAAAAACTAAATCACATGAAAAGGAGAAAAAAATGTGATGAAAACCACCAAGCTAGCAAAAGCATTTCATCTCTCCACAGAGACAGATCTGTGCACAACTAACCTTATTTTGTACATAACGCGTTGCGTCTTAACGCCGCGAGCTTGTACTTGACAATATAATTGCTTGCATTGCGCTGGCGATTGCTCCAGGGAGTGAACATACCTGTGAAAAAGATGGCCTTATAATCTCCTACTCTCACACCATCAAGGTAACATCGCGGTATTCCATCAGCATGGTAGACCTTAGGATGATAAAGTACCTGCCAAAAGATTTATCATGATATTAACGTTTCTCCAATTTTAAACTAGCAAAATAGTTATATGATCAGATGATACCGGTACAAAGATGGATAACTACAAAAGTATCTGTGTTTGACAGGTTGAAATTCAATTACTTCCAATTTAATTTATTCCAAAATGACATCAGTTGATTATCTATATGATGAGCACAATTTGATGTACAACTTCTGGGCCTACTCCTACCCAGGTCTCTGGCTATACCGCAAATTGCCGAAGATTTCGTTTTTCCAAGATTTTTCAAAAAGCACAGCCAAGTTTGTGAACTTGTGATATTGTGAATGTTTAAGCTAAAACTGTTGGTGTCGCTGAAAATATTGGTTGATGAGATGGATTTTATGCGGTTAATTTGGAAAGCTACAACCCTCGTAAACTGACGTAAAAGGAGAGTCTTCTGTGAGATGATATGTAAATTTTCGAAGGCAGCGGATGACTGAATTCGACAAGTATAAATAAGACATTACAAAATACCCTTTTCGGTAATGACTTTCCAAGCAGTAGTTCGCTGATATCAATTCCATCGTATACTCTTTTATCTGGCATCTGGATGTTCGCTAAGGTAGCAATGGTGGGGTAGATGTCCATAGTACTGGTAAGTGCGTCCGACACCCGTCCTCCTTGAATGGTACCAGGCCAATACACAAAGGATGGCACACGATGACCTGCTTCGAAAACAGTACCTTTGGATGCAGATCCTCCTCCACCTGTATGTTTGATTGAATCAAAAAGAGAGACGACTGCACATTAGTATTGAATCAGGTATGAAAAGGACTTGAAGCTTATACCACGACGCTACATAGAAAAGGGAAAATAAAATGTTAACATACACATTGAGCTGTTGATAATGTGTACCGGCAAGTTTGTTTACCAAGAAGGCTGGCTACAAGTGTCCTACTAGTATCTAGTGTATTTTGTCTTGCCCCATGAGATACTACAACAGTAATACCTAAAGGAACCTGTCAATGAAACAGACCATGTAGACCATGTGGCTTCTTGACGTAATGGTAAACTGACAGTATTACGCAAAAAATAGCATATTCTGATCCACTGAGCCTGCAACAGGTGCTTTTTCATCGCATAATTATGTGGAAATCTTACCTGGTCTAGAAGCTTCAGCCTCCTCTAGTGGCGCCGCTAAGGGAGGGGCTGGGGCATTTGCTCACCCCAAAGATTGGCTTTGCCCCGTGTGCTTCCCCCAAATGAGATTATGGGTATGAAAGAAATTATGCACAAACACATCATTCACGCGTATGTCGATGTAAGCAGGAGAACCCACTGTCACTTTATAACTCAAACATGCTACTTAAATTGTACAAAATGTTCTCACAACTGCGATTTTGCGGCCCGCTTCGCCCGCATCTATTTGTTACACTGTATGAAGGACAGCCTTATTGGGAGATGTAATCCACAGCTATTGTTTCAACATTTATTTTAAAAGGCTATGAGACTACTGGGGCCTTGAGTCCGCCATTTTCAATACTATTCCCAGATCGATTATTTTTAGTCAGATCTTATGTTTGAAAACTGTAAGAAATTGCCATTTTCGTTGCCTTTTTCAACGCGTATTCAATAACTATGAGGATAATTAAATAGCTTTACTCTCATAGGCTAACTTCTGCTTATTTCAGATACCGGTGCCATCTAATTTGCATGGCGAAACTTTGCTCTTCTATATCCTCACCGAGGTGCAGCCAAGCACCACACCAGGCATCATAAAGTGGTGATACCTCCAAGAGGAGTAAAAGGACTTGCATAAAATTTTCATAAATGCTCAACATCGAAATTTTCTGGCCACTTTGCGCGTACTCCGGGATCTCAGCAGGAGCTAGCCACCCTTTTTCCTTTATTGCTGAAGAAATTGCCAAAATATATAACGGTGATAATTGTAATTTTGAGGTACCCAAACCCCACTGAACTGCATTCAAGTGGCCTTCTTTTCCACATTATTTCAGCTAGCCACAGATCTGGAGATGTCATATGTACCTTGGTTGCTCCAAATTCAAGGCTTCCCCCTCAGTGGCATACCTTGAAGGTAGTTGTCTCACCATTAATTCCTATTGGTCAACGTGAGTGGATTTATTTTTAAGCTCGATGCAAACATTAACATGTATGCATCATCCCCCATCAGTAAATCTTCAGTGCGAGTGAGGCTAACACAATGGTCAAATTGTGATTGATATCTATGTGGCCTATTTAAGTGCGCTGCAATGATATTTTGGAGATAGTCAAATGCTTCATTAATACCCCAGCGGCTCCGCATGGGCTGCACCTCAGACCCCCAAGAAAGTGTTGTCCCTGGACCCCATCAGGGGCCCTTAAGTGGGCCTCTGGGCCCTAACGCCTACAGGGAAGCGCTGTGCGTCACAAAGATGACTACAGGGACTCCTAGTGCTTCATTTTGGTGTGCCCCTCGAGCGGACGCTTGCCTCCCCCCGTGCCAACATTTCGAAAAGTCTCGCCAATGGCCTTCACATAATAGCAACATCTTTCTACAAGGGTTGATCTAAGAGGCATTGGAGGGCAACTAAGTCTCTGCAGCTAGGGATCGTCCATAAATTCCCGTTCCTTGTACATTGACTTTTTAATTTATGCTGGCATAAGTTTGTCATAGCTTTCATAAATGGTTAGAGGAGTAACCTTCCTGAAATGAATGTCCACTCTCTAACATGTCAGAAGAAACGGGGCTGCTGTTCTTAAATTGCTGTTGCCTAAATTACGCAACCCTTGCCGTCCAAATGATCGAGACCTCTCTTCCAATTATTAGCTATAAAAATCATAGGCAAGTAACAGTCATTCCGTTGATACCTTCCGTTTTCTGCCAAACACCGAGGAACGGTCCTGGACTACCTCCAAACTGGCACTGACTTTCGTCTGGTCCATTGTCACCTATCAAAAACAAAAAGAAAGGTGACACCCAGTAAATTTCTAAAAAGGTGTCTGTTGTATTTGAAATATTAAATCGTATGCGGAGTTCTCTATCTACCCTTATCAAGCCTTAGAATGTTTTAATTTACCCTACTTAAATTAATGCAAGATTGTTTAGATTAGTCTGTACCAAGCAGCATTCTGCCACTCCAAATTCGTTCCATTATATCGTTCTTGACAAGGGTACTACCTACCCTGTAAACTCAAAAGTTGGGGCAGACTGCAAACTTTGCATAAACAGAGAAAAAAGATTTTAACAGCAAGTGTTCGAAGACAAAATTGAACAAAGTTTGAGCGCCAAGGATAGCTATATTTATGATTTGAATTTCTGATACCATATATATAT